>JANHJO010006324.1:310267-322038 GCA_032468235.1 Pseudoxyrhopus heterurus | reverse complement strand
GGAGAGATTCAACCTGGAAATAAGGAGAAATTTTCTGACAGTGAGAGCAATCAACCAATGGAACAGAAGTTGCCTTCGGACGTTGAGGGGAGTTTCATCACTGGAGGCTTTCAAGAAGAGACTGGACTGCCATCTGTCAGAAACGGTGTAGCATCTGTTTGGGTAGGGGATTGGACTAGATGACCTACAAGGTCCCTTCCAACTCTGTTAATCCGTATCTCCTTTCTTGGCAGGGTGTGAAGCGCATCAGCCCAGTGACTAACACGGAAGAGTTCTACTACCCGCCTTGGAAGCGGTTGCTCTTCCAGTGTTTGGTGAGCTTCCCCATCTGCATCTTCTGCCTCTCCTTTGTCTTCCTTACCATGCTGGGCTGCTTTGAATTGCAGGTGAGGTGTTCCTGGCATTGTGGGCAGGCAGGGTCCACAATTCAGTCCAAGTGTCTTTTCTCATATGCTGTTTTCATCAGATGTTCTGGCTGTTCATCACACAAGACTGGCCTTATCTTGCCTCAGCCTAAGATTTAAACAGTGTCATGCTGACCCTTAATGCTCTGAAAAGAAAAGGGATACTTCAGCTATCTCAGAGCCATAATGCTTCCTGAAGTTTCAGGGAAGATATATTCATTTTATATCTTATTCCGTTTAATTATTCACTCATTTTAATAGTCCTGAAGGGGGTGGCATCATATCTTATGGAGGAGAGTGAGAAATAATGCCATGGGCTGTTCATCAACCAGTCATCATCCTCAGAGTATTCTCCCAATCACTTCTATCAATGAGGGTAATGCATTTTATTAGCTAGCCAAGGCTGCAATATGAATTTAGATAATATATCACTATTTGGCCATGATATTATATCATTACTGTATAGCAAGGGCTAAAATACCCTATGCAATGTAGACTGACAAACGAGAAGTAGAATATTTTTTATTTATTTATTGTATTTATATACCGCTTATCAGGGCTTTACAGCCCTCCCTAAGCGGTTTACAGAAGTAAGCATATATTGCATATTGCCCCCAACAATCTGGGTCCTCATTTTACCTACCTCGGAAGGATGGAAGACTGAGTCGACCTTGAGCCTGGTGCGATTCGAACTGCTACATTGCAGGCAGCTGTCAGCTACGTACTAAATGCTAAGTACTGCTAAGTAATGCTCTTAACCACTGCACCATCAAGGCAATTTCTCTTAGCTATGGCACTTCCTTGCTTCCCTATTGAGGATGATGCTGGTCTGAATAGCAACCATAATTGGGTACTATATTGCTTATCATAATAAATAGATATTTTGAGAAAACAAATATCTAAAGTAATATTTTCAACTTCGACACCTTTAAGATGTGTGGACTGCAACTCTCAGGATTTCTTCCCCAGCAGAGCTGTCTGGGGAATTCTGGGAGATGAAGTCCATTTATTTATTTATTTATTATTAGTATTTATAAGCCGCCCCACTCCCGGAGGACTCCGGGCAGCGTCCATGAATCTTAAAGGTGCCAAGGTTGAGAAACACTGCTCTAAAGGATCCCTAAAGGTGCAACTCACACCATTCATTTGCAGTGGTTCAGGTATGGTCTGCACATCTCAGGAAAAGCAGTCATTAGTGAGCTACTTCTGGGAAGGGAGAGGAGCCGGACCCATTCTTTGGAACAGTCCCTGTTGACATTCGACTTTCCCTCATCCTGCTGTCATTTAGGAAAACGCTTAACCTGAGCTCTTTTGTGGAGCATTTCTAGATTGAGCTGATACCATCTGGGTTGATTAGATTACTAACTGAATGGCAGGATTAATCTGGTGGATATGTGTTAGTAATTGATGTTATTGATTGATATTGACTTATATGATTACTGTACTTTATCGCAAATGTTATTTTTATACTTTACTGGCAATATTTTAAATGTGTTTTGTTCACCAATTAGGAGTCTTGATTGAAATAGAGAAATGTAAATTGGATGGATGGATGCATGGATGGATGGATGGATGCATGGATGGATGGATAGATAGATAGATAGAAGACAGACAGAAAGACAGATAGATTATAGAGATAATCCTTGACATATGACCACAACTGGGACTAGAGTTCCTGTTGTTAAGCAAGTCGGTTGTTAAATAAGTTTCACTCAATTTTACCACCATTTTTGCAATGGTTGTTAAGTGAATCACTGCAATTGTTAAATTAATCACGTGATCATTAAATGAATCCAGCTGCCCCCATTGACTTTGCTTGTTTGAAGCTAGGTGGGGAGGTCACAAATGGGGATCACGTGGCCCTGGGATGCTGTAATCATCATAAATAGATGCTGATTGCCAAGCATTTGAATCTTGATCACTTGACCATGGGTTTCTATGATGGTTGTAAATCGAGGACTATCTGTGGACAGCTTTGTTGATAGTCAAATGAGCTTAGTTATTGTTTTTTTTTTTAGAAAATGTTTAAATTCATAGAACAGAAATAATTGAGTAATAGGAATTGGTAGAAATAAGCAAGCCTCTGCCTTTATGAAAAGCCATTTGTATTGATCAGTTGTGATGTAATCCTGGCTTTCCAATCTGTTTCTTCCTCCTCCTTGATCAGGAATTTGTGCTGAGCATCAAAGAGCTGCCACGCCTTGTTCGCTTCTTGCCCAAAATCATGCTGGCCGTCATTGTCACCGTCTGTGATGAAATCTACAGAAAAATTGCCTACTGGTTAAATGATATGGGTAAATATCCCCATTGTACATCTTCTGATCCAAAGAAGACTAAGCTAAATAGAACCTCCCACCCCTATTTTATTTATTTTATTTATATAACATTTAAAAATTCAATTTCAATCAATAGTGCGTTGTCTGCGTACAATTATTTTTAAGCAATCATAATCAAAATGTTTACAATGGTATTCATCACAATAATATTAATACTATAATAACAATAATATTTAACTTATCTACTTTAACAAGTCTCCTTTATAACGTTTGTCCTGCTTTTATATCTCCATCTTTCTAATTTCTGTTTTTATTATCTAACCATTGGTAAAATAAGTCCCATATCAAGAAATATTCAGTTCCTTCTTTTTCCTTAATTTTAAGCATTAATCTGTCCATTTCTGAACATTCTAATATTTTTAAAATTACACTCTCATCTGTCGGGATCTCTTTGCTTTTTCATTGTTGTGCAAATACAATTCTGGCTGCAGTTAGTACATGTAAAATCAAATATATATTCCTTTTGTCATACTTTTCTGGCAGGATCCCCAACAAAAATATTCTGGTTTCAAATATATATGCTGCTTTATCATTTTTTCCAACCAAGTATGTATTTTCGTCTAATATATTTTTGCTTTTGGGCATGTTCACCACATATGATAGCACAAACCAGGCGTCTGGTTACAATCTTGTTGGTGAAAAATGCCATCTGTAAAACATTTTATACAGATTTTCTTTATATGCAGTTGACATAGTTAATTTAACATTTCTATTCCACAATTTCTGCCATTTATCTAGTGTATTGCATATCCAAGGTTTTTAGCCCAACCTATCTGTCTCCTTTACTTGCTCGTTTTCCAACTTGATGCTTAATAATTATGGAATTTTATATAGAAGCCTAAGAACACTGTTTTGTTTTAAGAGAAAGAAATTTTGGGGAAAAAATAATGTTCAGCTATGTGCATCTAGCAGTTTTAAACAGTACAGCCCAGTTGTAAAATTGTACTTTCGCTAAGAAAGTTTGCCATTTGACCTCATCTTACATTAGTGCTAGACTGGTGTTCAACAAATGAATTAGGCAATCACTCCCCAAGCTGAAATATAATGGACTGTGATAGTAGCCCCTATATCTTGCACTTCTAAAATCTTGGGCCAAACATACAGGTGCAGAATAGAGTCTGTACTGAGATTAATTATGTCAATCATGACTCCAGGGACCTACTCAAGCTTTCTGAAATTGATCTTAGTTTTAAAAGAACAGCATAAAGCACTGCCATTTTAGCTCTACATATTTTTATTGAACTGAAGTGATGGCTGGCTATACCAATATATTGAAACTGTATATATGTAGGCATAAAAGCTCTCTCACAGGAATTTACTGCATTTACCTTATGAAGTGGACATGATCTATGAAAGCTTGTAAGATAATAAAATTGCTTAGTTTTTGAAGTACATAAAACTCTTTCTCTCTTTGTATTTTCTTTACCATAGCTCCTCTTTCTGGAAGATGTAGTAATCCCATATGCCCCACACAACTACAGAGAGACCACTAATGCCAGGAAAAGCATTCATATCCTGTACATTGTAAATGAACAGCATGAGTGCAAGCATGATTGTATTCTCTAGGCAAGAAAAAAGGGCATGCAAACATGACACTTAAAATCAGATATGAAAATTTGCAAAGTTGTATTTAATTAGCACTAGTACTGAACTCACTGGGAGGTGGCAAATGAATACATTTCAATCTGTTTTTAGAAGGATGAAAAGCTCTTTCTCCCTTCTTGCCTAATACATAGTAAAAAGCAATTGGCCTGGTCAGGACTTTAATTAAAATATTACAATTACTTAGCCAGTTTTGCTAATATACTAATGGTATCAGCTCAAAACCATGCTATATTATGCACATACAAACCAAAGGGTTGAATATCAATCCTAAATTTGTTGATGAAAATAATGAAATAATTTGTTACAAAAACAAGAGACCCATATTCTTTTTTAATAGTCATCCATCTCTCCTTTCAGATAATGTCTAGATAGAAGTATTAGAATATCATTATAGGTGGTTGAGCATTCAATCCAATCAATATCACAATACTATCCTATCTACAATTAAAATATTATGCCCATAACTTCAGTGACAAGATGACTTTTCAAAGGCCTATGCAGGGAATTGAAGCTTTAATTACTCATTCATCAGGCTCAAGAAGTAAGAGCACCAGTTTTTAATACAAAGCTCATTAAAATAGATTTGGAAGATAAATGCAAATATCCAAAGAGGTGGGAAGACTCCCTAGGCAGTGAGAGAGATTTCATTCAAACGTATAATTTAGCACAGGGGGGGGGGGATTCAGTGTATGTATGTATATATGATTTTACACACATACACACACACATGCCTACATATATATACATGTACACACATATGGCTAAGATTTGGATACTTAGCAGGATCCCTTTTCCTAGAGTCTAGACTGAAGACTCTGTACTGACTGTAAATGAATTACCAATCTATTGTTAAGATATTGTTTTTGGTTTCTAAGCTTTTTTCCCTGGTTTGGCTAATTTATAAACATTCTACTCAGGACTAGAATAACCAAAGTTTGACTTCTCCTATGTAGGCCAAGCAATACTTGCTCAATATGTGGTATATTATTGGTTTTCATGACAGCCTGTTAATTTTGCTGCACTATGGAATGAGCATTCTCTATTGCGATGAAACAGGTTTTAATGGAGTGATTAAATGCAATCCTCCTCTAGCATACTTCCTCTATAAATATATTTTAATCATTCTTTTGCCCAGGCATTTCCTTGATTTATTCTGTTTAACTCATCACACGTTGCCACAATAATTATTTTTTTAACCAGTTTTATAATATACTTTTGCAGTTTTGAATATTTATTGTATGCTTTTAATGAGTAGGTTTACCTAAATATTTGTGAATAAATAGCTAAAAATAAATATACTTTTACAGTGGATTGACACATCATTAAAAACATTCTAATGTTCGGGATTCTTCTAAGTGAACAAGATCCCAGTTTTTGGCTGGCATTGCTTTAATGTATCACTGCTTGCAGGATTTTTTAGATGTCTTTGTGGTGTTAGTTAAGGAAATCATCATCACCTCAAAGCAGCCGGTAAGGATAGTGATGTAACTGGCCAGCACCTATCCCGAAGAGCGGTTACAGGAACTGGGCATGGCTAGATTAGTGAAGAGAAGGACCAGGGGAGACATGATAGCAGTGTTCCAATATTTGAGGGGCTGCCACAGAGAGGAAGGGGTCAGGCTATTTTCTAAGGCATCTGAAGGCCAGACAAGGAATCATGGATGGAAGCTGATCAAGGAGAGATTCAACCTAGAAATAAGGAGAAATTTTCTGAGAGTGAGAACAATCAATCAATGGAACAGCCTGTCTTCAGAAGTTGTGGGAACTTCATCACTTGAGGCTTTCAAGAAGAGATTGGACTGCTATTTGTCAGCAATGGAGTAGGGTCTCCTGCTTGGGTGGAGGGTTGGATTAGATGACCTACAAGGTCGCTTCCAACTCTGTTAATCTGTCATCTGTTATCTGAAGATTTCTTGAGAGGAAAGTATTTGAAAAGCCTTCCAGAACTGAATGAAACTTGGCCTGGATTCTATCAAGCACTTCACTTTCAGGAGGTTTGCTCAGGTAGTACTCCTAAAACTGGAATTAATTATGATTGCATCCTTTGTTGGTTTCAGAACTATAAGTGAATATGTTCTAGGCTGCAGTTCACACTCACGAGAAAGCTTTTACTTTCTTCCATGTGATTATTGCATCCCACAAATAAATTATGGAATAGTATTCAATATGCTCAGTTAGGACACCTGAAGCATGCATTTCTCATAGAGTGTTGTATGCTCTTATTCAGGCCTAATGCTCTTCTCATGCCTATTACAAAATATTATGCCATGAATGGTACATAAATAAGGTTCAGTTATTAGTTTGGCTGATTTTTTAAAAATAAAGAATGGGAACAAGGGTACCATGGTTTCCTTTAATTTCAAGCAGCATCATGCTTTGGGTCAAAACTTAATCAATACTTAACAGCAAGCATAATTAGGTTTACTTGTAAATGCAGCTATCCATTCTTTGGCTTTACTGTGAGTGAAGAAGATAAACAAATATGTCAGCATGAACATCAATAATGTCTTAAGAGATCATTAAATATTTGGAAAAATAAGTAGGAAATTGCATATTAAACAATTTGCCATCTATCCTATTGTTAAAAATAGAATTGCTTATTTGATGTTAGTTTGGTACTTGGATTTCTTCAATAGTCCTTGCCATCCAATCCTGTAGAACAAGTCCAGCCACAGACTTTTGTTTGGAAAACAAATAAATAAAATTGAGTACCTTTTTCTAGTCCATAATAGTGGGCTACTACCACATCTCTTTTACTACTAAGAACACATTTTTATTTAGATTGATTTTTGTTGTACAAATAGATTTGCTGTTTATGGCAGGCTCTAATCTGATGGGGTATTGTAAGTTTTTACTGATGTCTTTTATTGGTTGAACTTTTATTGTTGGCATATTTAATTATAAATCCATTGTTTGATCTATATATATTTAACATCCTAGTGGGGTCGATGTCTACAAAGCTGTAACATAAATAAATAAATAAATATTGAGACTGGGATGTTTTTAGGATAGGAAGTATTTAATATTTAATACAAGAGATGTGTTAAGTTTTGGTAGTTGTCTCACTTTTAACAGCATGGATCATAAGCACTTCTGTTATTAATTGGATATCCATCCTCTAAAATATAGGTATGCTGATTAATAACATTTCAAGCAGTCATTAGTAACACAATTCAGTACAAGTCTCCTATAAACCTGACAGTGTTCAAGAACTGTCACACAGGATTTATATTATTAGCATGCTTCACACCATTTTCTTCTTCTTTGTCTCCACATATTTACAGAGTGGATACACTTAACTCTCTGTTATAACAACAACAACAAGAATCTATTCGTTTAATTCATTACCAATAGTTACATTAGCATAAATATATTAATCTGGAAATCAGCTATGGTTGCCTTTCTTTCACCTATTAGATGCAAGAGAAAGGAGTTTCTCTTCCTTATTGTCAGATTGAGTTAATGTTCAACTAGGGATTACTTTGCTTGATAGAGGAGCAAAGAGATGTGGATGTTTAATTCTTCATTAATCTTTTTCCTTGCCATAATGAATAAAGGTGTAAATATTAACACCTCTGATTTTCAAACATCAGTTTAAGCTACCATCCATAAATTCACTTTCCTAAAGGCCACATGCTTCAGTAAGTGAGCTCTCGTTCACATTGAATACGGTGACTAAATTTAGACGCAGTTTGGTTATTTAAGCTTCTTGTACATAAAATAATAGTAGCCATCTGATACTCCTGCCCTAATTTCCTATAGTTATTTGAACCCTTTAAAAGAAGATTGAATTAAAATAACAACAAATTGTGTGTATGTGTAATGTATGTATGTATGTGTATTACTGTGTATTTCAATATATTTTGTAGTTTCTCTTTATAAATTATTTGTTGAAGCCTTTGTATTGTTTTCTGCTTGTAACTGACAGCTTTATAATACCTAGGGGCACATTTGAGGTCTCTTTCTCTTTTCAAACATTCTTCTCTATCCAGAGAAAAGGCTGTTTTTCTTTGTTTCTTTGCTATGAAAAGCAGATCAGAGACTGCCTCTGAATGCGGAAAAAGATGACATTCCCCAGTAACTACCAGGTTACTTATGCTACACCAGGCCCATGTCCTGCCTGTGGACTCTTTCTAATTTCTCTACCCAAATGGAACTTCTCATGGATCATGGCAATAACAACAACAATAAAGAGTCAAGACTTATTAAAAATATAAACTGGAGGATTTTGGATATATTCCACTTTTTAATTGCTGAGGCACTAATGTCAAACTACTAAGCCGTATATTTTTAGTAGCTCACCCCCTACGACTAGTTGTCAAGTGAAGGAAAAAATCAGTGAGGCAGTATCACTTCTGGCAGAACTAGAGTGAATTAGAAATTCTTTTTTTTTTAACAAGGCATTTTTAAAACACTCATTTTTTTAAAACCTCGTTTAAATTTACCTCTTGCAATTTGCCATTGTAGGATTTTAGTGCAGGATGCCTATATGTGTGTATGTAATATTCTCTACCTTTTGTCTTTAATATTCTGTGGTTTTTAATTATTAAAGGTAAGTATTTGAATTATAAATATTCTAGTTATACAGGAATAGGCAAAGCAGGCAAATGCCCTCCGGCAAAATTCTTCCATTATCCATAATCCTCCTGCCTCCTGCCTCCATTTCTCTCCCTCCTATCTTCATGTCGTCTCAAAAAACACAGAGGCATTCTTTTAAACTAACCTTCTCCTCCCCACTTAAACCACAGAAATCCCTTCTCAATATGTATAGGGGCCTTTCCCTTGAAGTGGGATGTCATACTTGTCCTAAATATAATAAAGTGCTATCTTCAAGGCATTTCTGCATCCAAAACACTCCCTAGAAACCTGCCTAGCCCTCCCACCTAACCAGTACGGATGTCACAAATCATAGCCGAGAAGCTGCTTTATAGTGAATCATTAACATTGTCAGGAATGAGTTGGCAAGGGAGGAAAAAGATTTCCATTACAGAACTGAAGCAGCATATACAAATGACAGCATTGTCATTTCTCTCGCATTGTTTTATAAAGCACACAACTGATTAGGGAGAGTTGATTCCAATATACATATACATACACATACATACATACATTGGCTATGCATATATGACAATTATGTTTTCATCATGTAGTATCTGGAAGTGCCTGTGTGCCCGTACTCCACAATAATGGAATTGCTAAACTGGAACTTGGAATGATACAAGAGTTAACAATGACTTTTTCTGGTGCAACCGTGTAGTGTTGGTGAATAGCCCTGGGAACCCAGAAGTATAACTAGTGCAAAATACAGATTATGAAAGGAATAATCCATGTCAATGTTAATAATTTAATAAAGTGATGTCTGATGCTGGATTTAGTCAATACCAATAAATTACTGCTGTATTAATAACAGATCAGGATATTTACTATTAGTTTTTCTCCTCTGTATAGTTTGAATGGAAGGTAGGTAATTAAACTTATAACATCCAGTAAATTTAATTAGTTATATAGCATGTAGCTAATTAGTTACTTATTCACTTAATTACTGTAATTTATATGTCCAATCTAACGGGATTCTGTGTAAGTTACTTTCGTTAGAATATCATATAGTATAGAAGTAATTCATTTTGATCTACATCTGCAGGGTTTTCCCCCCAACATTAAAAACATTCTTAATATATTAGTTCTGCTTTTTTAAATTTTTTGAAAAAGACAATTACATGGAATTATGTATGCCTTTGTTGCTAATAGAAATAATATGTGTCAAGTTACCAACTCTGGCAAATATGCAAGGATGTAGTAAGATGCTTTACAAATAAAAAAATTGACCAGCTTTCAAAAAATTGGGTAATTTGCTTTGACAATAAAAAGTGCTAAATCCATGAAATGCTTTGTTTTACCTCCATGCTTTATCACTGAAGCATGTTTGACCAGATGAACATACAGGACTCGATTCTCTACTTAATTTTTTTTTTTAATTAACGAAGACTTTGATGCCACAAAATTCCCATAGCCTGTAAATGGCTTACAAAATTTCTAAAACAAAGTTAGAAACAGTCAATCAATTAATCAATGTGTAATGACATCACACCCCACCCATATTTGTTGCCAATCTTGTAAAGTTCAAAAATTTTGAAAAATGATCTATTATAAAATGAAATAAAGAAAAATAGAAAATAAATTGTGGTGGTATGCATTGATGTAAAACAATGTCATATTTGAAAAAAATCTAATATAGGTTTCCATTTAACTTGAAAACTATTCTTTGATTACGGTTTAGCTTATAGGCTTCTATCTCATCAGAGATTTGGGTTCTTTTAACATAAAACTTTAATATTTAAGGGATTTTTTTTACTTGCTAAATAAAGATAGCTTTATGATTTTTACATTTCTTTTGTTTAAAATACACATTTTACTAGTTATCTTTTAATCATTGCTTATTGATTTTAATAATGGTGTAAGTTCTAAAGTGATATTTGTTATTTAATCTTATGATGCTTGTAAATCTCTTTATTCTTGTTTTTCACATTTCTCTGTTTTTCTTCATGATTGCATTTGTGTATACACATACACATAGAGAGAATTGCTACTCCAGGTGGTAAGCTAAATTTCTACATCCCAAACACATTCTTGAAAATTTTATTGACATTTAGAAGCCCAATAAGTTAGAGGATGACCAGATATTAGGATGAGCTGTTGCATAAAAGGGGAGAAGCAGCAGTCCCTACAGTTGGCATTTCCACTAAGAAAGGGCCCTCAGCAAGGAAATAGCTTAGGTTCAAGCCAAAGACATTGGAATGCAGATGTGACTCAAGTTCATAAACAATTCTTACCAGAATATGAATTGCTCAAATACTACTGTCACCATACCATTCTTTGAACTAAAGCTTAAACTTGCAAAGCTCCCTATTAGTTTTTACAGTATGTAGCCATCGTTGATTGGAGATGCAATCAATCATCATCATTATTTATTATATTTTATTCTATATTATATAGTTGTCCTATAATAAAAAGTATTTGAACAGCTGAAAAACAAATTTGATATTATGATATAGCATAACATTCTAATGTTGCATGACTGCTTCAAGTCAGGTGCACCTCTATGAATGATGAAATTTGTCAAGTTGGACTCTCACTGCAGTATTCATTTCATCTTTTTATTTGTAATGCAAGGAAGACAAAGGAAGGGAAAATTGCGTTTTTCGGGAAAGTTAAAACAAGAGACTTGGCAGCCTTCAGTAATCAGCAGTTGGAAAACATTTTCTTTTTCCTGAAAAAAAAAATGGGTTGGAGATGCTGAAGGAACATTGAAATAGTTTGTAATCTTGTAGAGTTTCCCCAAACCTTACAAGGGACTTCGAAGCAACACCTTTTTAAGGAATTTAAAATTTACAAACCAAGAAACACATAAATTTTTTTGGAGGCACTA
>JANHJO010006324.1:286489-298471 GCA_032468235.1 Pseudoxyrhopus heterurus | reverse complement strand
TCTCTCTCTCTCTCTCTCTCTCTCTCTCTCTCTCTCTCTCTCTCTCTCTCTCTCTCTCTCTCTCTCTCTCTCTGTATATATATATATATATATATATATATATATATGCCGGATTTAGTAACATGAAAAAAAGATCTGCTGGATCAGATCAAAGCCCATCTTAGCATTTTCGTTCACACAGTCATTAGTCAGATGCTTACCAACAGGAGAGGGTGACATATATATCCCATTGTTGTTTCATTGCAATTGGTATTTTAAAACATACTATATCCAACCCAGAGATAATTTTGAGCCTCAAATGCCAAAAACCCTTGATAGACTTGTCCTCCATCAATTTATCCAATCTCCTTTTAAAGATATCCATATTAGTAACATGTGGTGCAAGGCATCATGTGGCATAGTAAATTATGCACTGTGCATAATTATGCACAGAATTGTAGTTTTCTGCCCATTTTAAACCTCTTTCCAACCGATGGGTCAAAACAAAAAGGAATTTAGAGACCAATAGGACAGCCAGGAAATTATGGCTTGTTAGTTTATACCAGGTAACAGCTGAGTGTGATTTCAGTATCCACAATGTCCCATTTTAAAGACCTATATACTTGGAATACGGTGCCAGGAATTTTATCACATGGTAATTAATTTTTTTCAAATCATGAATCTTGTTAGCAATTTATTTAATTTTAATTTAATTTAATTTTAAAATATTATTAAAGAGGTGAAAGAATGCTGATGGTCTTTAGTTTTCAACTTGACTGAGACCTTGAAAGCTAACTCTTCTGGATAAAAGTTATAAAAGATTTCAGCCTGCATTCTTTAGAGAAAATCAGTTTTTCTTATAGATGAATGAGAATTTTCTTCAAAATGTTTATTCAGCTATCTTAATGTTATAATTTTTTTTTGCATAACATACATGATATGGATACCACAACCAGTTTTATTATTAATTTGATATCTAGCAATAAAAATATGAGAACAAAAGAATGTAACTTTTGCAAAACAGAAATTGAATATTATTATAAAAATTAATTAACAGAAATAAAGATAATAAACAAACAGCAAGACAAACTCTCAATAATAGACCAAGCTGGCCATTAATTGAATATCTATGCCTGTACTTCTAATAAAGTGTTAAAATAATGAACTTATTTATTTATTATTGCTGCCTCCGCGTGGTCTGGTTGATTGTCCTCTATTGACACTGGGGGGGGGGGAGAATGTGTCCCCCTCAGAATGGGCATGTAATCTGGGTGTCCTCCTGGATCCACAGCTACGGTTAGACCATCATTTTGCGGCTGTGACCAGGGGGATTTTTGCACAGGTTCGCCTGGTGCACTAGTTGTGGCCCTTCCTGGACCGGGAGGCCTTACTCACAGTCACTCATGCCCTTGTCACCTCGAGGCTGGACTATTGCAATGTGCTCTACATGGGGCTACCTTTGAAGAGTGTTCGGAGACTTCAGTTAGTCCAGAATGCAGCCACGCGAGCGATTATGGGTGTGCCTCAGTACACCCACATAACACCTCTCTTGCGTGAGCTGCACTGGCTGCCTTTTGGTCTCCGGGCCCAATTCAAGGTGTTGGTGATTAGCTTTAAAGCCCTACATGGCTCAGGGCCAGGTTATCTCCAAGACTGCTTCCTACCACCATATGCCTCCCAGCGCCCTGTAAGATCTCACAGGGTCGACCTCCTACGAGTCCCATCAGCTAAACAACGTTGGCTGGCAGGCCCATGTGGGAAGGCCTTCTCTGTGATGGGTCCGACTCTCTGGAACCAACTTCCCCCGGAGATTAGGACCATCCCCAGCCTGCTGGTCTTCCGGAAGGCACTGAAGACCTGGTTGTGCCTGCAGGCCTAGGGTTGATATGTATGGTTATGAATGAATCGAGCGAAGTATTTTAAACTGTTTTAAACTGTTATATTATTATATTGTTTTACAATCCATATTGTTGTGAGCCACCCGGAGTCCTTCGGGAGTGGGCGGCATACAAATTGAAATAAATAAATAAATAAATAAACTTGACAGACTCCCATTCTTAAGTTTTAGAACATAGCTTGTAACAGAGGAATAAGTTCTTTTATCAGCTGAAACATATTTTTTCATATGATTGGGATCTATGACTGGGAACTAAACTTAGGGCTTTAGTGGGGTCCACAGTGGGAGTCAAAAAATCAGGCTGGCCACAATTGCATTTTCAAAGCTCATTTTCATATTGTATGTGAGGACACATGGCAAAAATGGTGGAACTTTAGTCATATAGTTGCTATTTCTTTTTGTACCTACTTCCCCTGTGCAAGTCCCTACATCTTTTGTGAAGTGGGAAGGGAATAAGGTGCATAAGAGCTGCCCCTCTCACTTTCATGTTGAGTATTTTTTGAGGAATCCATATTTATGTACTTAACATGTTTGCAGGATCATTTCCCTTAAAGACACTAGGGCTAATAATTAAAAAAATAATGATTGAACACTATAAGATGATAACATCACAAAATAAAAGCAGAATTAAAGCCAGAGAAGTGATAAAATGCAAACAACAAATAGAGCAAAAGAGTGTACATAAATACATAGACAAATATACACATACACATAAAACCTGGTATAATTATGTGTGTTTGCCTTTGTTATTTTATTTATACTTATTATGCATTAAATGATTTATATTTAGTTTGCATTAAATGAGAAGATAATATTGCTACTTAGAATGTAGAAGCAGGGGGATAAGTATTTTAAGACAATTTACAGATTCATTAACTTTAGGAATCCGTATAGATGATGTATACAGCTATGCTGAAATATTGTTAGCAACATCATCTCCAAGATGAGAACCTGTATCAGCATTATAATATTTTATTATTCCTAGATGTGATCTTCATTCATGTTTATGTGCTTTTTCCATGAACTTAGCATGCCTTTTCTTCTCACATTTTATTTCTGGGCAAGCCTTGGCTGTAATGCTGGCATTTTCATGTAACTTCTTTTCTTTCATCTCTACTGCCAAGGAAAATTAGTAGCTGGCCAGAAGCTACCTGTGATTTTTCCCAGTGGATAGCAAAGGGCAGTGGCATGAAATGACTCTTGCTTCAGAACTGCAGCTGACAAAGAATCAAAGCTCCATTATGCCCACGTATACTGTACGGAGACATTATACAAACAGTGGGTGTCTGGGCAAAAAAGTCTGTTTGTGCCCATGCTTTAAATGAATCGGAAATTATGAGATGGCATAGGTCTAAGTACGATTCCTGTAAACAGATGCTGATATAGTTGCTTTCCATGGCATAAACACTATTTCTTCAGAATATCGACAACTGAATTTCTCCATGGACACATTATGCCTCTTCAGTGATTGCTAAGTGTTTACAGCCACAATAATGCTCTTGTTTATGGTCTGTGGTTTCTCAATCCTTCTCTGTAATTTCCATACCGAAGGCCAACTCTCAGGTCTGCATATATTTACATGTTTTACTTGTAAGCTTTTAAGCATCAAATTATATAAAATAGAGGTGAGACCTCTGCCAGTTGAGCCTTCCTCTCTTGTTTCCGTTGTGCTGTGATTTGGCAAAATAAATAAATAAATAAGGATGCAAATAGGTACAAAATAAATGATAGCTCATATTCCACAGGTTTGTATTTTACTGACCCGTTGCCACTTTAGCTCTATCACTGTATGAAGAGTGTCCATGTTTTGGTCCCCTTGCCAATGGCAGGACAAGTAGATGCCCTCTAAGCGCATTGAACTGTCAAAGACACAGTGCTTACTGTGGTGCCAGGCTTAGGATACAGCAACCCCACATCAAATGTTTTGCAAAATTGTTATGAGCTTTATTTGAGCAGGATTGTACTCTGGGACTTCCACTGAATGTAATTTATAAAACTGTTATGTAACCGGTTCTCTATCAGAATAGCAATTACAAGGGGGAAAAAATAGTCTGTTCAATCAACCAGGATGACAAGTAAAATGAAAGAAAAGAAGTAAGGCCACTCTAACCAAGACTATAACTTACGTCCAAGGGATAAGTTTCATGCTGCCAAACTGAACCAGAGACTGAACGTTGTTTTTGTTTTGCTTTACCTTATATGTGTTTTATATTATTTTTTTTCCACTGAATGAACTTACCTAATATGAGACAACATGTAGGTAAAATCAATGATTTTTTTTTTAAAAAAATGCTATAGGAAGAAAAGAATATGGTTTAGGCTGAGTGCTACCTTCTCTAATTTTTCTATATTTTATGTTTTGTATATCACAACCTTGAATAAATCCTTGGCAGTTTATACTGAAACATGCAAAATAAAATAAGCATAAAACAATTTAAAATTAATCAAATTATCCTCCCTCTGTGAACAGACTATAAAACCTTGAAATACAATTTTAAAAGGATTCCTCAATGAAAGCAGAGAAAACACTATAGATTTCTTGGGGGAGAAGGTTCAAATGGTTGGGGGCTTTAGGTTGCACATCCCTGTTTTAAAGTGTGGATGAATATTAATTTATAAGTGGAAGTTTTTATTTTGCCATTCATTAAAGTTTTGTAGTTATTTTATTCTAGTTTGCTTTATAATTTTATCTTACAAATCTCAGGTTCTGCTCTAAAGTAATATACAATTAAATAAATAAGTATTAACTGAATGAGAAATCTCCACCAAAATATCAAAACATGCTTTACATACTGACACTGCCTGAAGAGATAATAGTGATCCTCCCCCAAACAACACCTCTAAATAATGGTGCCCTCCTTTGACATTATAAAAGCCTGAACTGTTGATGCTTAGTTGATTCTCCTTCTCTAAAATGAAATGTTTCAACAAGGCCTTGGGCCTTGTTTCCATTGATGGTGGAGATGGAGAAGACTCTCCAGGGAAAATGACCATTTGAATAGATATATTGGGAGAAGGTGATCCTTCATATGGTTCGACTTGCTGCAGCCAACTCACCCCGGCCGACTCGCCATGGCCAAGTTGCCATGGGACATCTTGCCATGGGACAGTTCAAAGTGGTATAACTCAAGACAGAGACAAGTGAAGGGCATTGGGCCTTTCAACCTTCTCAAGTTGAAATCCTGGAGGCTGCAGGAAGCTGCAATTCTACTTGTCTCTCTTTTGAGTTATCCCATGTTGAATTGTCCCATGGCGAGTTGGCCACACCGTGTTGTCCTGTGGCAAGATGGGTGGCCTGAGTGGCCTGGGGCAAGTTGGCCATGGCGAGTTGTCCCATTCTGCCTTCATATTGCTTTGTCCTAAGGAAATAGGTTAGAAGGCAATGAACTAAGTCTCAAACAGGATGAAAAGCTAGTGTATGATCATACCGTAGCAATTTGGCCTCCCTGTTTTTGAAAAGGCAGCTTTATATACAACTTATAGCAATCTAATCAGGAGCTTATTGTGATTTCTGTACCACAGCTATCATGTGAGGTGATGGTGATGGGCAATATATCAACTTCATTTTGATTTTAAACAAAAACACTTCAGGACAAAGAGCTAGTTGGAACCCCTGAAACCATCGTGCATTCAGGAGCACCAAAAATCTGTTTATTTAGATGGAAAGAAAATTGAATTATATGCAGCTTAGCAAATGAACTACCCATTAACAGTATCTTCATTTTGAATATTCAGACTACTACAGTCTCAACTATTGCTCAACTATTAATTTAAGATATGTACTAGTTATTTTTAGGCAAACATGATCTGCTTCTGCATTAAGTGAGAAAATCTAGAATTACAGGAACTTCCTGTTCAGAAGTAATTCTGAACACAAGATCAGACTCAAATGAATAGTGCAATTTTGGGGCACAACTAACAAATAGACCTATTCTATAATCACTTTCACTGTTTATTCTATTTATATGATTAACAGATCTGACTATCATCCATAAGGTCTTGACATTCCAACTTTTCTAATAGTTTAGTGCGGAGTCTTAATTGCTTGGAAAATCAGACAGAATCTTGTAGAACATCTTCATAATTGATAATGAGAATCATCTTATGGTTATCAGGTATCCAAAGAAGAGTGCAATGGCTTCCACCACTCAACAGCTGACATTTTTGGAGGCTCAGAGGAGGAAACTTTTCTGTGTTGATGGTTTTCTTACTCCTGTTGCCTTCTTCTCAATTTATTTAGTATTAGAGCAAACACGGTTCAGGGAGAGTGTATAGAAAGCAGAATGATTTCCTAGACTTTTGTTTCTCAGTTCCTGAACAATGACAGCAACAAAATGAATCTCTGCCTTAAATTAGCTTGCAAAAATGACCAGGACTCAGCACAGAAGACTATGGAGTCTTTTCATTTATATACTCAGAACAGGATTTCTGAAAACTCTGTACTTTTCAGAGTTTTAAATAAATATCTTTTTACTTATATATCTGGCTCTTTCAAATGTGTTTCAGTTTTCCAGTAAAAGCAGCAACAACAAAAATAATAAAATTAACATTAAATAAATCTGAAACCTGTACACTCTTCTGTTGCAGCCATTAGGTGACATTGTAACTGCCTCTTTTTGTCTGATTCAAAAAAGGAAATACAAAACAGGTTTGGTTTAAAAATGTATTGTTAGTGG
Organism: Pseudoxyrhopus heterurus; assembly: GCA_032468235.1. Classification (NCBI taxonomy): domain Eukaryota; kingdom Metazoa; phylum Chordata; class Lepidosauria; order Squamata; genus Pseudoxyrhopus; species Pseudoxyrhopus heterurus. The sequence continues at coordinate 291,919 of JANHJO010006324.1, read as the reverse complement.
GCACTGAGTGGATGAATATGTATGAGGAATACTGAAAGCAGGAGATTTGGCTCTCTCCAAGGACCTGGCACTTCTCCTGGAAAATTCAGGCATAGAAATGGTTAATGCAAGATTTCTCTCGCTTTCATTTCTGCTCACTTTAGGATCTAGCAAAGGGCAGTCATATCTGATTGATATGCCATCATCAAAAAGCATCAGAAGAATAAAATTCATAGGCGTGTGTGTGTGTGGTGTATTTTTCCTCTGATTCTCTCAACTTGTGGTCAGCCATGCAGATTACAAACCAAAGAAATCACTTTTGCCGACTGAACTGTTATGTGTACCTTGATTCTAATGACAGAATAATGAAACTCAAATGATGTTGCTTTAAGGGAGATTTTTCTAATGGCAGGACTGTTTTTTTAAGTGTGTTATGTGTTCAAAAAGCTATAGGAAAACAGTTTTTCTTTAAAAAAAAATCTTTCCAAGTCTTTCTGGAAAGAAAATCTACCTTAAGAAATTTCTTTAACAAAGAGAACATTATTTCAGACTCTAACATTTCTGTCTGCCTATTATCATTAGTCATAAGCTAAGCCCTGCACTAAATGTCTACTGAGCACAGATAATGTTCATTTTGTCTAGAAGACAGGTTGCCGCCTGTCAAGGAGAGATGGAATAAATGACAGGTTTGGACTCTCTGCCTTGCAGGCATATTAGGCTAAGAAATCGCCAACATGATGAAAAATTATTTTGTCAAAAATTTGTAGGTCACCCATCATTGTCTAATGTATCTCGTGATTAATTGCTAGCATAGATCAGCATTATGTCTTTCCAGTGAATCGCTTAATTGTTGCCTGCTTCATGCTCTTAATGTAATGATGAGGCATCTGGCCCTTTCACATGTGCTTTCAAATGCCAGCATTGCATCCAGGTTACAGGAATGGGGATGTTAAAGTTAAAGGACTCATTGAAATGAGAACTTCCAGAAACCCTTTCTTCTCCTTTTGTTTCTTTTTCTCCCTCTTCGTCTTTATGGCGAGGCACACGGTAGGCTGCATGGTAGTGTTAATGTATGTAGATTTTATTTCTGATGAGTGATTATTTGACTGCTCATTTTACGAAGATTTATGGTGTGCTTTCTATCTCCTGACTGCAGTGCTACTCTTATCTTTAATAAAAGAGATGAGGACATTAATCAGCCTTTGTCAGGAGTCCTGACTAAGACATTAAATGTACTGTATAGGATAGGTAAACACGCTCCAGATCCTTCTCTACTCCAGTAGATCAGGCAAAAAAACACTCATTATATTTATCATAATTTCACATCTGCTGTTTTTGAAGCAATGTACCATGAGGCCATAAACTGTATTACAACTATGCATAAATTCAACTGATTTGTGACTGGAGCAACTAATTCCTAAAGTACATTTTAGAAAAACAAGCAGTGAGCCCTGAAATTGCAATTCCATAAAGGCACTAAATTACTGACTGAGGATTCAAGAATTTGCTTGATGTGATTTTGCAGTGACCATTTTATAAAAAGTGACAGTGTGCCTGTGATTGAGTCAATAAAATAAGGATGAATGAGCCATACACTCAAACAAGATTAAAGAGGAAGACAATGACAGAGGACAGATGCATGGGATATAAATAGAAGAAAGTATAACGTTTCCCCCCCAAAAAATAGCATTAGGATGTGACTATTAATAATGGGAAAATTAATTTGCACTGATCATTTTAATGCTGGTAGTAGTAAATGTGTGTCAGGAATCCAACATGAGCACCTTAGTTTTAGTTTAGGACAGGTAGAATGATAAGGGATAAGAATGCATATAATTGATGAGAAGAAGACAGAAGTAACCCTTTTAAAATATGACATACTGAGTTAAGCTGTCTGAAGCTTTAAAAATTGGGATTAACACAGGCAATTGCCTTACTTTGCAAGTGGATTAAATGGGAGGGAGAAAACAATCAAATGACTTGTAAGAAATATATAATATTGCACTTCTCCTGGAAAAAAAAAGCAGATGCAGGCTTGCAGAGCAGAAATTGGATTTTCTGTTTCGCTATCGATGTTGTGACGTCTGTTCTGATCTTAAATGCACTTTGCTTATATGTGTGGATTTGCTTCTAAAAAATTGTTCAGCTTTACACATTTGAAACTGGAAATAAATCTCATAATTTTTATTATGATGAAAATAATATTAATGCATGTGAAGTGGTACAAAATAAAATACAGAAGGAAATAAGAAAATATCCCAGACCCAGTCTGGGATATTAATGATAGGAAAAGTACCAGTCAATTACTGATAATAAAAAAGAGAGAGAAGGGATGACTTGGAGAAACAATGGAATTAGTTATATGGTTATTGCAATTAGTGATTGTAAGTATGTTGCAATAAATGATTTTTTTTAAAAGACATTGCATAGACCTTTCAATTTCTCCAAGATACCTGAAATTAAAGAATTCAGAAAGTGTACCCAGGTAATGATGAATTGTATGTTGCAAGCTATGGGTTGTTTGGATTTTTTCAGGCAATAAATATAATTCATGCATACTTAAAAGAAAAAGCAGGATCATGACTCTTCCATAATTACGGATGGAAACTTATTAAGGAGAAATCCAACCTAGAACTAAGGAGAAATGTCCTGACAGTGAGAACAGTTAATCTGTGGAACGGCTTCCCTTTAGAAGTTGTGGGTGCTCCATACTGGAGCATCTGAAGAAGAGATTGGACAGCCATTTGTCCAGAAAAGGAAGCACATGTATAAAGAGATACCAGGTAGCTTTTCTCTCTCTGTGTGTGGATGTCAGGCTTTTCAGGATGCCTTCATTTTGAAAACTGAACTCATACTGCATCTTATATTTTTCTCAGCAATAAAGTGTGGTGAAAATGGGAGGGAGCTTTCAATGGCAGTAGCATCATCATCTTCTCCCACTTGTTGTCCTAGGAGCATAAAAAGGTGGAGGGAAAAGAACATTCACAGGATAGAAAAATGACTTACATTTGTAGAGATCCTCATAGACTGTTTCTGAAGGTTGGAAGATATTGGAAGTTGCAGTAATGAGAAAAGAAGCACTCATAACTGGTTCTTGGTTATCTACTCATTCCCATTTATCTACTATTAATGCTGTCTATGATGCAATATCAGCTGCAAAATATTGCTTCTTCCCCACTATCTTCCATTCTTATGCCCGCATTACTAAGGAAGCAGGCTATATCCCTGTGCATTAGCTCCATCCCAGTGTTTATGTGACCTTCAATGACTCAGGGAGGTCATTGAGTCCCCCCCCATAACTCTATGCAGACCACAGAGTTCTGCAGTGGTCACCTTTTCTATCAATGTTGGCACCATGTATCATTTAAAATCCAATTCTGGAATTCAGTTCTCCAGTAACATAATACATTATAATTATATATTATAATAATTATATATTGTTTATATTATAACATCCAGTAATATCTTAGAGCAAGAGGAACAAGATATATGAGCTATTTTTTTTGTCAAAATACCCGAAGTGACTCATCAGTGAGACACATGCAAATCAGATAAAATAAAATTATTATTTAATTTATAAACTAAAAGAACCCCTAATCCTTTAAACCAGGGGTCCGTTGCTTTAAACCCCCTTTTTTTATCTTCCTAGCTTCAAACTATTGTTACAACTAGAATTGCACAGCCTTAAACTGTGAATATGCTGGTTTATTAGTGACTTTATCTTAATCTTAATCCAATCCCCCCTCCATAATTTCCATGATACTATTTGTATTCTTCACTACCACTATATAGTTAATATTGTCATTGTCATTGAGCTACCCTCTGTAAGCAAAATATTTTCTTCCTGGTTAGTCATGGCCTTATATAAAACCACAGAACCAATATAATGCACTGTGTGTTGTTGTATTTATATTTATATTCCAACAGGTATTCTTGAACCTCATTTATATTTTTAGTTCATTTACAAAGTTTTCAGCCTGCTACATTTTTCATTCTCCTGAATAATTCCATTTTAAACCAGATGGCCAAAAGTCTAAATCTAAAATGTCTACATCTAAAAGCCCTAGATTTTTGCCGCCCTTAAAGGGTAACACACTTACTATTATTTGAGTCAGTATTTCATTATGACGGAAGAACCATCGCTTGAATTCTATTCCTTATACTAGTGGAAAGATGGGGGCAGAGAGCTTACCAGTTTAGTTCATTTCATGTTATCCTCATTGCTATCTCTAGTTTTTCTCTTAAATGGAGAGGCCAAATCTAGGAGATTAGACTTTTCCCTAAAATCTTGTTTATTCTACTTTATCTAGACAGCCAACTGTACTCTATCTCGCACATTCTTCTCATTTCTATTTTAAACCTATCCATTTGTTCCGGTGATTCATTTGTACTTACTTTTTGATCTCTAGGAAAATCATTTTGGTCATACTTTCTTCCAGTCTGTAAGGCAACTTCTACAGTATTTTACTAAGTATTCATCTCACTATATCAGTACGTGAGGCTTATTAGAACCTGCATAACAGTGCATAACAGTACATCATTTTCTTTGTGATCTGGGTTGCTACGGGCATTTCAAATATATACCTGCAACTTTAAAATGGTTACTTTGAGTTATATTTATTTTATACTTTAGAAGGAATTATTTATCACTAATAGAAGGACAACTGGCTGAGTACATACCATTACCCCTTTCAAAATTATGCCTTGTGAGATGCGCAGTAAAACTCCATTTATACTTTATAACACTTCAAATCTGGCCTTGCTTCAGTTTTTCATACGTTATCTAATGAATGTACACCCTTGAATTCTTCTATCTTGTCAGGATTAAGTCTCAATTTATTAACGTCATGCAGCTACTCAGTTCATAAATTCAATTGCTGCTGCTTTCACATTTGTTGCGAAGGAAAATAGTTGGGCTGTGCATCAGTTTTGGCACAGTCCCAAATCTTGAGCCTTCGTTTCTTTGAGTGGATTCTGTAGCTTTATGAAGCAAAGCCAGAACAGACTAAGTTACCTACATTAATTCAAGTCTGTTATAAGATTTAGAACTTATAGGTACTGAAGAAAAGTAGACGTTTTGTCAGCAAAATAAACAAATGAACAAACAAATACATGTTAAATAAAAAAAAATGACTTTCTATCTATCCACAATGTGGAAAAGGAAGTTGACTGACTGATGGGCCTACTTTTAAATCCCCAAAAATGGTTTATCAAGATTTATTCAATCTCAGTTGAATGCAAAGGGATGCTAAGAATTTGCCTGTAAATGTCAAATCATATACAGTATATTAATTTTTTTTTTAAAAAAAATAAATTTTATTGTTTAAAAACATATAAGAAAAAAGAAACAATGAAGACAAACACACAAACAAAACAAAAAACAAAAAAAATTACATAAAATTTCATTCTTATATTAAGGATTACAGTCTCTATGCGAACGCTTTAATATAA
>JANHJO010006324.1:223387-237593 GCA_032468235.1 Pseudoxyrhopus heterurus | reverse complement strand
GTCACAAGAGGCCAGGCGAGGAGAAGCACCCCTTGACGTGAGTGACATCGAGTTGGCCATGCCCACCCAGTCACATGCCCACCTAGCCACACCCACTAAGCCACGTCCACTAAGCCACGTCCACAGAACTGGTTGTTAAAAAATTTGAAACCCACCCCTGCCTATAAGTCAAGTCACTTTTGTCAACACAAAATTGTTCTCTCTCATTGATATGAAAAAGCAGAGGCAGAACCCTTTACTGCTACGGATTGATAGATGCAGTTTTTGTTCCCATTTGGTTCTGTATGTACTTCATGTCCATAAAAAACTAGCAGTAAGGCTAGGTTTTTGTCCCTGACATCAACCTATATGTCGGGGACAAAAGCCTAGGAGCACACATTCTTAGGTTGAAATGGCATAATCCACTTCAAAGCTTACCCATATAGGAAGTACTAGACTTTAGTGTCCTGTCATCGGGAAACATGATGTGTTTGGGCTACTCGAGCTCTTCTGACACATACATCCAAACCGTAAAAAGGAGCAGTTTCAGCAGTTCCAAGAAATCTCCACACCCATTTGCACTACTCAGGTGACTCTGTGATGACACAGATAAACCTCCAAATGGCCTCAACGGCTCTCTAAAAGAATGCAAATGACCATCTTCAAAGAAAAACAGGAAAGTCACTTTGCCTCTTGAAAACACACCTTTGGGACGAGATGGGGCTTTCCATACCCACTGCACCATTAGACCATCTCTTAATGTTTAAAATGCTGTTAATTACATTGTTACAAGGCTATGAATTTGATATCAGATGAAGAAAGCCTCACTGCCATTCTTCCAGCATCCTTTTAAATGAATGGCCCAAGGCCAAAAGTAGCCCATGAGCAAGAAAACACTGTGATGATAAAACAATGTGTAATAAAAAAACAGTTATCTAAAACCACAACTACTGAAAGAGATGGATTACCAGTATCACTAGTGATGTTTCTTATTATATACCGGTACATACTCTATATGCTTTGCCTATAATGTTGCTATTTTACAAGTAATAGCAGGATGACAGTCTCCAAGTACAAGGGGCACAGGAACTCATCTGGGTAGCATCAAATGTTTGCTAACAGGGCATCATAAGTTTTCTGCACAGATTTCCCTCCAAAATGGCAGTATAGCACTATGCCCAACCTTTTTAATGACATCTGTGGAACAAGGGCAGTGCTGCTGTTCGAAGGGGTTCTGTTAAAACTGCCTTCCTGCACAGCAGATAGAAATATTACATTGATATCAGAAGAGGGTCCAAAATACAACGTGGTCTTTAGGTAGCTACAAACTCTGATTCACATCCAATACTTTGCAAGAAGAAGCTCAACTTATGTTACCATTTGATGTCCAGGACTTGATAACTCAGCCGCTTATCCTAAATAAGTCCACTACCAACCTGAATAAAATTTATTAGAAACAGGGGAGCCAGTTCCATTGGCAGTAAACTTGTTGCCTTGTGGCGAGATGGACGGCAAACAAATTTAATCAATCAATCAATCAATCAATCAATCAATCAAAGACTACTAGCAAAAGACCAACCCCCCAAGTTGCATGGGTCAACCTCAAGGGACAAGACAGCATAGGAGCACCCCTTCAGAACCTAAACAATTTTGGTGGGGAGGAATAGTTGAGATTATGGTCTTAAATGATCCTTGATTCGTGACTACAATTGAGTTTGCAACTTCTCTCGCTAAGCAAGGCATTCATTAAATGAATCACATCCAAACTTTATCACCTTTTTGGCTGTGGTTGCTAAGTGAATCATCACAGTTGTTAGGTGAATCAACTGGTCGTTAAGTGAATTCAGCTTTTCCCATTGACTTTGCTTGTTGGAAAGCAGCTGGGAAACTTGCAAATGACAATCATGTGGTCCCGGTATGCTGCAACCATTGAAAATACGTGCTGGTTAGCAAGTGCCTGAGTTTTGATCCCGTGGCCATGGGGAATGCTACAATCATCATAAGTACAGGGATCGATCTTAAGTTCAAGGATTGGACTTTTTTCATAACTGCAAACAGTTTCTAAATGAATCATTTGAGGGCTGCTGCTGGTTTGTGGTAGAATCTGCTTTCCAAACTGAAAAACTTGAAAGGAGTTGCAGCGTTTTCTCTGAGCTGTCCACAGATTAGAAAATGGCTTGGATGTTATATTTAAAACATTAAACTTGGGTTAATGCGTCACCTTAGATGTTCCAATTATTTGCTCTACAATTTTAGTCTTTTGAGCAATTCTCTGGTAAAATCACAACTATCTGGCTTAATGTACAATTACTGTAATAGAGAGTTTGAAAAGTAAAAATATTAATAAATAGCAATTCTAAATCACTTTCTGGTTCAGGGTATAAAGAGTACTTTCTGCATATAAGTAAATTCTAAATAGTCTATGTTTGTAAAGAGCTTACTAATGATCAGGAACAGGTATTTATCTTTGGTGAATGCCTACATTTATCTCACAAGAGGTTTTTGTCTCTGTTTACCTAATTCAGTTGAACTGTCCAAACCTCTGTTCACAGAGTAGTTTACACATGTACACTATTATATTGTATGTATTGTTTATTCACACTGATACTATACACGTGGCCACCAGAGGGGGCAATGCATTCAACTGTGTACAGGGAGCATTGGACAGCTCACATTGCAATGTTACCACCCTCCTGTATTTACCAAAAAAGGTAAAATGGCTTTTCTAAAACTCCCTAATATTAATCTGCTAAAAGGTTATGTTTTAAACACACTCCTCTACAGCTTCTCAAATGCACACAGTCACAGCTTAAGTGGTTCAGAGGGTGTAGATCTACACATACATCTGACTACCAACAGGTCTCTCCACCTACCTGCACCGCAAAATTTTGGGACGTTCACAAGTACTGAAGTTAATAACTGCACCAAAATCTAGTTCTCAGATATGGAAACAATAAACTTGCCAAGATCTAGGGTAGGATATTGGAGATGTGTGCATGTGTGTATATGTGTGTGTGTGTATCTGCTTGGTCTCATAATCTATTTGGATATATATAAGCACCATAACTCCTATGTAACAGAGTTTACTTTTCAGGTTCATAGGGTAAACTATTAAGTTAACCCCAAACATCCCATGATAAATATATCTAAGAAAGTCTGAGCTTTGTGCCTCTATTTTCAGAATGCATAACAGTGCTATTGTGAGAATGATTTTGAAAAGGGAACTCGTGTATGTATGTGTGTTTAATAGTATCTGGAACAGAGTGCTATTTCATTATAACATGAGGCACTATTGATTGTTTATTCTAATTCCACTGTATTTAAAAAGTTCCATCCTTAATTGGAATTACTGAATGAAAAATCTTGCGCACCCTTATTTGACAATAAGTTAGGAATTGTTGAACTGGAAAATATTCTCAATTTTTGGAATTGATTTAAAAACAATTTGTTTTTTGGCAGTTCTATTGCAATTAGACTTAATAGTACTTCACAATGGATTATGTCAGTATCAGAATCTGGAAGAATGTATTGATTTCTTACTATGCTAAACTCACCAAAATCTGACAACATCATGCAGTAATAAATGATACATGTAACTGGGGAAAAATATACTGTTTATATTTTGCCTTGTCGCTTGAAGATAGAAAATAATTTTACTCAGTATCTTACCCCTCATGTACTGCTTATGTGAATAAGGACACAAACAACAGGTGTATAAGAGGAACAGGTTGTATTATTGGCTTTTAAGTCTTGGTTCCATTACACCTCTAGCTTCCAGTCTTATTGCCAGCTGACTTTGGGTAAATCATAGAAGCGGAAACTTAAAAGGTCAGTCTTTTATTTCTTGTTAAATTTATATTCTAAATTTATATTTGCAGAGAGTTTGATCTAGTGGTTATGGCACCAGTCTAAAAACCAGGATATTGTAAGTACAAATCCCACTTTAGATATAAAAGCTAGCTTGGAAACTTTGGGCTGGTCACACTATCTCAGCCCAACTCACAGGTTTATTCTGGGGAAGATAGGAGGAGGAGGGAGTAGTATGTATGTTCCCCACCTTCAATTACCTATAAAAATAATAAAGGCAGGATAAAACAAATAAATATTCCTCCAGACAATTACTACCAAACTTGTAGGGAAGAATTATATAGTCTTGGCCTTTGACCTGAGTATAAAAGCCAGTTAACACCTCTGGAGGTGAAATCAATGATAAGGCAACAAACTAGAATGATCTCACCAGTGTTTCCTAAAAAAAATTTAAGAGGTGAATTGACAAAATTCTCAAAAATCTACACAGCAATGTAAAAATGTCTGAACCTAATAAAGGCAAGGAGCATCTTTAATTTTTATCTGGTATACTTTTTAACATAATGCACATATAAAAAAGTAATTGGGAGTTTATAAATGAAATGATGAATTTAAATTTCCTTCTTCCAATCTTACTCTACTCAATTCAGTATATTTTTTACTCATGCTATTATAGACATAGCAATAGCACTTAGTATATATACTGCTCCATAGTGCTGAACAGCACACTTTGAGTGGTTTACAATAGTATTAGCATTTAGACTTATATACTACTTCACAGTGTTTTTCAGCCCTCGCTAAGCGGTTTACAAAGTCACCATATTGCCCCCAACAATCTGGACCCTTATTTTACCGACTTTGGAAGAATGGAAGGCCCAGTCAATCTTGAGCCAGTCCAAATTAAACTACTGACAGTGGGCAGAGTCAGCCTGCAATATGCATTCTAACCACTGTGCCACCAGGACTCCTAATGCAAACTGCTATAAATTCTGAAGTCAGGAAAGCTGAAATGGGTGTTTGGTACAAACTATGGAAATAGGTTGAATTCATCATTGAAGGAGCAATAGAATTGTTTTCCAAATAGTATATATATGTACAGTATTTCATAAATAAATTCATTTTTAAGGATATTGAGTATCTTGATTTCTTTGAAAATAGCATCAGTGCTTCTGAAGACAGGGATATATTTCAAATGCTTTAACAAGTAGGAATGTTCATAGTTATCTAATTCTTAATGTTAATTCACATTCCTCTTTTACCTCACTAGAAAAATTCACTATTTTCTCTTACCCAGAAGGATAAAGTTTCTTACAGTTTCATAGTAAGGCCATGTTGCTTATAATGGGTAAATATGATATATCTGAAGATCCTTCTTTGAAGGACATTATGATATTAAGGCAGTGACAAAATTTTCTTTTAAAGTCTGTAGAGACCATATTACTGTGTCAAGGCAATAACAAAATTATGCCAATGTGAGCCTATAGAGACCACTTTCTATGTCGAGAAAGTGGAAAAATAGTGTTATGGGAAATGATGGAGAACACATTGCAAAGTTAAATTATGATGCCAAAACCTTGTCATGTCATCCAGTTCTGGCTTCTAGATAATAGTGAAAGACAAAGAAAAATGACAACTGAGCAAATAGGGTCAAATCACCAACTTGTATAAACCGAAGCTTTATATTTTCTTCTGCAGAGTTATACAGTGCAAACGATGTAATTAGTATTTTATCTTTGATAAATTTTAACAAATCTGTGACTACTTAGCAATCATTGACTAATCACATCTGAAATTGCAATCATACTTCAGACTTGGTTCTGGATATGCAATTTGATCCTCTTCATTTGTATTCAGAAACAGGGTGTTCAAAAAAGAACACATGCTGTATATGTAGATCTTGGAATGCAGTTTCTGAACTCAACAATTTGAAGCTTTTAAAAATTGCTTTTTACCTAGGGGGCAAAGGATACTTGAGTTAAGATTTGTTACAAGCCTTCAAAGCAACTGATGCTTTACCAACTTTATTCAGTGAGCACCTCTGTCTACAGTTTAGGTGAAGTTCTAAAACACCACAGTGCGAGTCTTCCATAACTATTCCCTTGTTTGAAATATGTGAATATTTGCAAAATTATATTGGTCAAACTTGTTGCATGTATTTTAAGAAAGATGCAGAGTGTGCCTAGTTAGGCACAGACTATGTATTTTATTTCATTGAAAGAGACAAAACAGTTGTAGTCCAGAGTTTTCTTGTACTAGCAGCAACCACAACACTAGGTACTCCTATTATATCAGTCATGAAATAATACACTATTGCAAGCTGCATTCACATATGACACGTAGCAATGTTTTGTTTAAGTACAGTTTCTTGAATAAGCCTCCACCCACCTTGTGCATCTATCACACCAGAGCATAAATCATATTTTACAAGCCACAGTAAAGCAGTACATGCCCTACAAGAAGGTAAAAAACCAAGCAATCTTTTTTCATTCCAGTGCAAGGCATGATTTCAATCATTACTGCCATACAAAATCATCGCTCCCTTTGATGAATGAGATCTGGCTACCAACTTTGAAGTTTCTAAGAGCAGAAAGAAAAGATCAGTTACTGGAACTGTCCTTCTGTTGGAGATGCATCCTTCATGATTTCTTCACTGGCATGCAATTTTTTTTTGCCTTGCAACATTACAATCAGAAAGAAACAGAAACATCTTTGTATGAAATATTCAGAGTGGTGGACAATAAGAGACCTCACATCTATGAAAGTAGTTGTAAGAAATGTAGATGTGTAGAAAGATGTAGAAATTTTATTTTTAAAGAATAAAGACCTTTTATAAATCTTGCACACTGTTGTGATGAAATTCTTTTAAAAGCATAGTGCATGAAAAGGACTGCACAAACCGCTTTAGATATTTAATTATGTACATATTCATTACCTACATTACTTTCTCACAATGACTACTGTAGCTACAAAATTATAGGTTCATACATTAAACTATTTTTAGCACAGTGAAGGAGAACAGGCTTAACATTAAGCTTATAATCTGACTAGTTGTTCACTGTTAAACTTACCATATTTTAAAAATTAACAAAGACAGTTTTGAAGGGAAAATAATACATGGTCTGAAACCCAATCTGAAATGTTCCCTGGCATGAAAGGATTTTCTTTTATCTCCTCCCTCTTGTATTTATCTTCTCCTCCTCTTTTCCCCTGTATCTTCAGGATCTATGCTGGAAAGTTGAGGACCATCCGGTGCAGATTTTGAGATATTTGGGAAACTCAAAGTGGGGTGATAGTTATACCTTCTTGTTCTTCTGACCAAAAGGAATTACATCAGCAGATGTATACTATTGTCACTGAGAGAAATAATTTGCTCCTTTACTGAAACAGTAACTTATGGTGAATATTTGGATGATAACTTTTTAAAAAAATATAGTTTGTATCCAGTTTGTTTTTTATAATATGAGCTTTTTAATGCTGTTTTGCCATCTCTGGATGCACAGAACTTCAAATATGCAAGTGTCGTGATGATGTGGCAAATAAAACAAATCATTTACCAATAGGAATCCCTCTCTAATTTGACTGTTTAGCATAGAAAATCCTGATACTGGATTCATCAGAAGGGAGTGCACATTTTAGAGATTTGGGTAGATGCGGCTCTCATGGTAAACAAGATAATGATGATGATATTTTTAATTCACCTTTTAAATATATTTATTTATTTGTAAAATTTATTGGCTACCCATCTTACCCAAGGGTAACTCCAGGCAGCTTACAATCATCAATGTAATCATATACTGTATATAAAAATCAAGGCGATGAATATACCTAATACTCCTTCGTCCTCCTATTTTCCCCACAACTACTCTGTGATGTGGGTTGGGCTGACAGAAAATGACTAACCCAAATTCACTGGATTACATGCCTAAGGGAGGAGGCCTACAACTCACACTTTCTTATTTTTTAGGTCAGCACCTTTACCACTACAGCTCTCTCTCATCCCTGTCTCTCCAATCTCATCTCTAATCTCTAGCCTCTGCCTCTATTAGTCTTTGGACAAATATAATGGTGTCTCAACTTCAACCATCATTTTGCATCTCAGATCTGCCATGACTTTAGTTATAAAACATTATGCAATTGAGTGTTCTAGATAATGTTATTTGTATATTAAGCCAAAGTGGCCAGCAGACAACATAGAGAAAAAGTGACTTGGTCATAGTTCACATAAAAAAGTTAGAGAGGGAAATTCTACCAAATCCCATGGAAAGGCATCTCCTCCATTCAGAGGCTGGTGGTCCAGTCACTTTCTCACCTTGAGTTTCAGAATAAGCAAGGAGCAAAGAAATCTATTCTTATAATTCAGGGAGCAAAGTGCAGGTTTGAAAAGGGGGTTCCCCTCAGCTTTTTTTAGTACATTTCTTTTAACATGCAATAAGATTTCGTAATGCTAAAATCGTCCATTCCAAACAACAGGAAGGATTTGAAGGAAACCAATGAAATGGGAAACCAAAGGCTATTTGTTTGATCTATTTACACCACTCAATATTGTTCTGTTAAGCAACATGTGGGCCTAATGATGAAGTCATTTGTCTTCCACTCAGAAGGTTGAGAGTTCAATCCTTGATAGCGGCAGATGTCTCTTACAGCACAAAGAAAAAATACCTGCTGCAAACTCCACATAGGCATTAGGAAGGGCATCCAGCCAGCAAATGCTCAGCTCCATCTAGTTGCCCTGACTCTACCCCAAATTAAGGGACTACAGAGTGATAAAAAAATGAGTTTTTTTTTAATATTATGCTGTTAATTTGGGCTCTAATTTAAGCCAAAGTGTAACATTAACATATTTATTCTTCAGATCATTTTAAAAGAGATATAACTAAAGCTATATCTTTAGAGGAAGATAGAAATTAGAGGAAATCAGAAATTGTCATAAATATACTTTAAAAAGAATAAAATATACAAACCACTTATGTGACATTGCAGTATAAACAGAAACTATTAAGATGAAGACCCCCCTTCTGTCATTTCCTCTGGCATGGCCATAGGGAGAATGGAGGTATCCAATCCCATTTGAAATTAATTCATCTGAATGAGAACAGATTGCAATCAGTTTTATGGTATGTGTGAGCAAAACTGGATGATTTATTATTTTGTCTTGTTAGAGGAAAGCACAGTTAAACTTAACCATATTGTCCAACTTGGATGAAACAATAATCAACAGTTTAAAATGAAAGCAGTTCCTTCTTCTCTTTCTCATTGTGAATCTTTAGGAGGAATAAAGAAAATGAAACAGGTACAATCAATTTAAACCACAATGCAATATTATATTTAAACCAGATTACTAGCTATGTACATGTAAAAAGATGATATATAGATGGATAGATGGATAGATAGATAGATAGATAGATAGATAGATAGATAGATAGGGATGTAAAGATGTAAAGATAGGGACAGAGACATAGAGATAGGGACAGAGAGATACAGAGAGAGAGAGGGATGGATGGATGGATGGAAAGATGGAGAGAGGGAGAGGGAGAGAGAGAGAGAAAGAGAGAAGAATCTCTCAAGGATCTGTTCTGAAAGCTACTGAGGCCCTACTTGCCTTTTGCATTTCCTGTCCCTTCCCCCCACTTTTGTGCTTGAAGGAACAAAGAATACATTGACAGTATTGAACAAATCAGCTAAATATATTATTTTGATACTTTGATTATTTCATCAGGAGGAACATATAATCTCTCTGAATTAATAGCAATGAAATAGTTTCAGCCCTTAGATCAATACATGCTCAATTCAGAGGAAGTTTCATTGAACTCAGTGGGCTTTACTTCTGAGCAGATATGAATAAGAGTAATCTATAATTGTAATTGAAAAAGGAGAAGGAAATCAGAGTTGCGAGATGGGATGGCTTTATTTTCAGGCGTGGAAAGGATAACTGAACTTTTAAAGAGGTTTTATAGCTTTGAATTAAATTCATTTACTATAATGTCTGAAGATAATGGCAGTTCTAGTCCAAAACATCTGGAAGACATCATTGGAAAAGATTGTTTTAAACATTTGATTGCTGATTATCCACCTTAAAAGAAGAGAGAACAGATTTGGGAAAAGAAGCAACAACCAGACAGATTCATTAATATTTTTTTTAGGTGTTGAAGGCTTTTGGTTTAAAATTCCCTCCAAATCTGTCAAGGAGTTCATTGAAAAAACAGATACAGTTGAAAGAACTTTTTTTCTATCTGTAGAAGTGATAATGAAGCCCTTGAGACATTTTCCTTTCACTTGGTAGACAAGACATAAGCAAGTCTCTAGAGGTTGCTTGAAAATCGCCATGGTATGCATTTGGAGAGATTGATGACATGGGCATTAAGAATGATAACCCTTTTATATTAACTATTTGGGTTTTGTAAGTTTCACCTATTTCTCTCTTACTCTGTAAAATCATCTTGACCTTGTTCTCCCTGTCTGTCCTTGAGTATCAATTGAGTAATTCCTTTCTTCTTCAACATTAATAATACTTGACACTGAGGTTGGCCACCTTAGATTGTAAGGCTGCTATGTGGCATTCTAGTATTGATGGCAAATAGAAATTTGAAAACTATAACTAGGAACGCACACACAAATACATATCTTTGTATATTCTGTATGCCTTTAAAATCTATACATTAGATTTTAGCTGCTCTCTATACATTGTAAATAAACAAAATCCTATCTTAGTTCATTAAAAGAGCTTTGACTAACTCTTGTAAATGACTGAGACAAAATTATATGAATTTGAACAGAGAGAGGCATGCATTCATTAAAATTTAGATTTACATATACATATATTTTTATTTTTATCACCATCTGTTGAAAATCTAGAAACTCATCAGTATTGACAATTAGCACACATAAACAGTTTTTAAAAACTGTGCTTAGTTTCACTCACTTGCCTCCCTCTCCTTGTTTTCCAATGTGGATTTTGTTTTCAAAATGTCATTAAGTCAATTGCTTATATAAGTCTCTGCCTTACATATATTCTCTCTGAATTTCTACTTGTTATTTCTAAGGTTGGATGAATCCATCAAATTCATTTTATTCAGATGCTCATTTTTCCAACATTAAATGTGTTCTGTGCCACTCTTTAATTTGCAATTTTTTTAAAAAAGAGATCTGTATGAAAGTGAATTCGCATTTTATAAACATTTTTCTGAATATGAACATGTTTGCATATAGGGTCATCATCAGCAATTTCCCCATCATTTATTATTTTATTCTTTTTTAAATTTACTACTTAGTGGGTTACCATCTCAACAATACATTGTCCACAGTATAGATAATTTTTCATAAGAATATAATACAATTGAAAGATACAATACAACCTTACATGGTTCTCAGATCCTGCATGTTTTGAATGGTTTTGAGTTCCAAAATGCATTGCATTTTTCTAAAACTGCAGTGCAATTTATTTTACTCACCATTAGCACCAGCCTATAAAACTGTTCCTTTCTGGTATCAGAAAGTCCTTCTTTCTTTCTTTCCTTTCTTCCTGCCTCTCCTCCTTCTCAAAATGGAAAGGAACAGATATTTTCCCCTAGTGCTTGTCCCTTCCTGCCTGCCTCCTAAGTATGGTTGTATCTGAACAAGTATCTGCACAAGTATCTAAGTATCTGCACAAACCTGGAATTCCACCTGCTAGCTGTTTCATCTCCCCATCCTCCTGTTAATATGTGAACAGGACTTTGGATGCTCTTGAATGCTACAGAATCTCAGACTTTACATTGATTTTTGCCCTCCACAGTCTGTTTTGTACTCTATTATTCTTTTTTTGCTATTTTTTGTTGTTGTTCCTGACTTATAAAGTGACCTATTTGTCATGAAAACTCTGCTTTAGAACTCTCTTTCAAAACTTTGAAGGCCAACATAAGCAACAGAACAGTGGGTTATATATTGCACAGCAAGTGAATGTAGATATTGTGAGCAGAACAATTAAATTCTGAGTAACTCCATCACGACCGAAGACATTTCTAATCAAATGCTGTGCAAGGCAGATGTACGCCCTACTATACCTACAAATACCATGCATTTGAAGCTATCCAGGCAGAGGAAAACAGGAAAACAGACAAGATAAATTTGTGAATGTGTCTACTCACCCTTTGGTCAGTCTGCCTATTCATGTGTGTGCCTTTATGATCTTATTTCCTTAGATTAATTAGATACTTGATATGAATTTAAACTATTTGTTTATTAAGACTGTACATATTACTTTAAAATGAATATGATATCTGTTTAAAATCTTAGAAATTGCAGGCTAGGGCTGAGTTACCTCAGCCCAATGTACATAACATTGTCACTAGCTCTGTGTTTACTGCCTTCATTTTTTGCCTTCATTAATAAAACTGTGTTCCTAGTTGTAGCAATCTACCTCATTTCATGATACAGTGGTTAAAGGAACTTGAAGCATAAATGGAAAGCTCTCTGTGTCCAGAGCTCAGCTGCCTTAAGATGCTCTCAGTAATTTGAAAGCCTCTGATCTAGTAGGTTTTGCCAGAGGAAAACATTACAAGCCCATTTAAACACAATGTTCTAAAAATTAAGTCAGTATAATTTTCTACTTTCACTATGAGAATATCATTAAGGAATATCTAAGGACTAAATTTATTCCAATAATCATTACAATGATGCAAAAAAAAATTCCTTTGCTTCAATAATTGATTTATGCTTCATTTAAATGTACAGAGTAATTCCAACTTCATTCCTTATTAGCTCTAATGACAAATTTTAAAATAGCATGACTCTGAAATAAAGATGAAAATTCATCCAAAAGTTATTATATTTAAATGGATTTAATATTTAATATTTAAAATCATTTGATGCAAATAGCCATCATGAATCATGGCAAATATACTAAAATGTAATTAAATGTTCTTCTTGGTCCATAGCAAGTTTTTTCATGAACAGGATTTTCTACCTTCTTTTTTTCTTCTTCTCAGATCTCCTCTGGGGTTTATGGTTAACATTTCAAAATAGTTCAAAAGGTATTTCTTTTTCACAAACTTCATCTACTCTAATTAAAATATTATACATTGTTTTCTCTTGAAAGTTAACCCTAGAACATAATTAAATCTTTTCCCTATATTATCTAAGCAGCTGGGGAAAAAATCAGATTGCAAATCAGCTGTTTACAGACTTTAATGATGGAATATTTAACAGGCACAAATGTGGAATATAATCTTAAATGTGGAATACGGCACAAAGCAATTCTGGAATTACACAATGTTTAAGTTTGGCAAAGAGTCTAACTGTAGGCAGTGGCTGAACTTTTTAATTAATTGTTTAATTTGGATGAGAGACGTCAAAGCCGAAATCAAATCAAACTAAACTAAAACTCAGAAGGTGGCAAATGATAAACAAGTAAAACAACATGAACACGCTGAGATCACCAGGAGCTCAGCTCAATTCAAATGATGCTTAGAGGAAGGCAGGAAACCTAATTCAGACTTCGGTTCTATTATCATATGATATAGGGGTCTAGCTCTTAACCCCTACTGTAGTTCATATTCCACCATCAACCATTGAAAATTTTGAGTCAGTCACATTCTCTAAACTGAACTTACTTCACAGGATTTTGAAAATAAAAATGAAGGAGTTCCCCATAGAAAGGAAATGTGGATATTAAAAAATAGCAATATATTCATAGCATTGGTACCTATTTCTCCAGGAGAATCATGGGGATAATACCTATTGGTAGTATCTAATAGTAGCAGAACTAGCAGCTCTACAGTTTTAGAAATACAGTATTTCTTTCAAGAAGTTTGTTTAACGGAAGCCTTCAAGAACCTTTCTGTTTGAAATATTATTGTTGGGTATATTATCAGAACAGTATAACAAAGGGAAAACATACACAATTTTACACGTATTAATAGCTGCAAGAATTGTGTTTGCACAACAATGGAAAAATGAAGAGATCCCTACAGATAAAAGTGTTATAAAAACATATTAGAATGTGCTGGGACGGATAGATTAACACTTAAAATAAAATAAAAGGAAGAAACAGAATACTTTTTAACATGGGACTTGATTTACCAATGGTTAACTAACAGAACAGAGGTTAGAACCTAAAAAGACCAAAAAGATAAGAAAAATTTTTGTAATGAAAATTTTTATAAGATGGATAAACTAATTGTATTACTATTTTGTGATTAATATTGATATGTCTATTATGATTATTAGGTAAATTAATTATTATTAACTAATTAATTAATTAATAGTTAAATAGTAAATTAATTATTATTAGGTAAATTAGGACTGCTGTTTAGAAGGCCAGATCCTGAAGATGAAACTCAAATACTTTGGCCACCTTATGAGAAGGGAGGACTCACTGGAGAAGAGCCTAATGCTGGGAGCGATTGAGGGCAAAAGAAGAATGGGACGACAGAGAATGAGGTGG
>JANHJO010006324.1:207455-219026 GCA_032468235.1 Pseudoxyrhopus heterurus | reverse complement strand
GTGCAACCTACTTACTATCTACTTTGATTCTAGTGTCTCATTTAATGCTGCATTCCCAGATTCGACTGCCTTACCTATGAAGTGATGCTTCTACTGTCCATTTTTGTTTTAATATCTCTTTTTTCTTTGATTTGATAAATCATTGTAATTTACCAGCTGAACTGAGAGCATTTACAATTCCATATATTTTACTTTATAAGGAATGCCACAAGCTTACCCTTTCTGTGATTAAGCTATTCTCAAACAGAAATGCTAACAATGCAGTTTACAATTGTAGATTTCTGCCTTCATTTGAGCTTCTTGATGTACAATTAGGAGAAAGTGTTATCTTTTCTTTACTGTTTTAGGACTAATTAGGTTAATTAAATACAAATCTTGATGTAGAAGGATTTTTTTTAACAAAGGATTTTCCCTAACCCCCCTTTCCAAATCCCACTAACTCCAATTATGCCTCACTATTCTTTTACTCAAGAGAAGTCCTCCAAAGATGCATAGTGACAATCCTGCTAAGATTTAACCATCCATTTTATAACCAGCCCAGGAAGTTGTAGCAGTCCATATTTCTATGAAATATGCCACTGAAGCAAAAAAGCTTTAAAAAAATCCTGCATGTAAATTAGGTTTCTCTGTGTTTTGCTGAATTGAGCATAAAAATGTTTAGCAGCATGCTGTGAATCATTTTAGGTCCTAAATGACACAATATTTAAAACATATTTCAGCTGTGTTCTATATTTTTGAGTTGATAAAATAATTTGAAAGACGTCAACTTGAATCATATAGTGATGATTATTTACTAAAGTAAGAGGGAGACAATCTGACTGTGTAAGAAGAAAGTGCTTGGCTGAAGTCGCACCTTCATATGCTTCTAACAGTGCTCTCATTTTATCATATTTTAAAAATCCACACCTCATATTTTCTGCTTCCTTGTATGGAGGGTGCTAATGACACACATAGTAAACCTTCTATTAGCTTTGTACTTCAATAGGATTTGTTTAGTTTCAGCTGTCAAACAATGTCAAAAGGGGAGAAAAATCATTTTCTTCTAACCCCAGGATTTAAAAATACATTAGCAACAAGGAAATAAATAGTTTGTGAAAAGGATTCCCCCCCTCACTTATGCTCAAAGAACAATAAATGTATAGATATGCTCAAAGAACATTAAATGTACAGATATTCATGGACCAAATATGCACATAGACCTTTTTCTCCCGTCAATGAAAGCTCCTGAGCTTTCATAAGTAAACCCTCATTCTTAAAGTTGCAACATTTATCCATTTCTAGGAAGCAAATCTCATTATAGGCAATGAGACTTACAGCAGATTTCTATTTTACTTTCAGTGATTTCACTTTGTTTAATTAGTTTGGTAATTTATTTATCTACTCATCTGTACTTCCACTGAAAGAAAAATGGCTGAGTCTGAATACACACTGATAGAATCTCTGTTTGAACAAGGGAGGAGAGCTGGCAGCCCATTCTTCCTTGAAAAATGTGACTTAGAAGAGGTTTCTTCTGATATGGAAGAAGATGTAACCCAGAACTATGCTGATTATTCTTCAGTCAAAATTAGAAGCAGACTGGAAGTCACTAGACTGATGTAAACACTGTCATGTTACACTTTATTCTATCTAATTCACTGGTGACTGAAAGTGCAGAAAGAAGACGAGAGCTGTGTTTCTTTGTGTGATTCAGAAACCACTCAATTCTGGGTGACTTGTGAGGTTTAAAGTATAGAAACAATAAGACAATAAAAGTATAAATCATGCACATCCAGAAAAGAACAATGCCCAAAGATAACGTTCTACTGGATCTTGGGACCTACACTAAGCCAAGGCTTGAAAGACTATCCAGGCTCCAACTTTTAAATATCACTAGGATGAATGAATCTCATACCTCGCACTTAGCAACATAAATGTTGGGCTCAGTTGTGGTCGAAAGTCAAGGACTACTTGTAGTCCATTGATGTTTTACTCCATTCATGGGCCATGGGATTCTTTTACTAAGTATGGACAATGGAAATAGTAGAGGGCAGAATACATTGGAAAGAGGACAAGAGGATGGCTTGAATCCTGGTCAAATCAGACCACAGAGTAAGTGGTTTGTATTTTGTTGCAGATCCAATAGGAGAACTATAAATCATTTCTTTCTTTCTTTTTAACCCAATGCAGCAAGGAATATGAAACCTAATGACTTTAGTTTTTATAATAGTTTAAAAGTACTTTACCATCCTTCTTAAAGTTATTTCACTTTGTATAAGTGTAAAGCAGGAATCTTCAAACTTGACAGTTTTAAGACTTGTGGAATTCAACTCCCAGAATTTCTCCTCCAGTCATGTTAGCTCAGGAATTCTGGGAGTTGAAGTCCACAAGTCTTACTAGCCAAGTTTGAAGACTCTTGGTGTAACGTCCTGAAAATACCTTAAGATCACCTAATACGTTCAATGACTTTTTCCCTTAAAAACAGATCTTTAATTAAATAGGATATTAATTTTTCAAAGGCTTTAAGGATGATCAGAATATCACTGAATTTCACTGCTGCAGTGAACAGATTCTGGCTTATATTGCTTTTCTAGAAGAATCAACTTATAAATAGGATGACCAAATAATAACCATAAGAAAAGGAATAGTGAAAGTTGGAATCTTAGCACTTCACAACTCCACTTCTACATTGTTCTATTCGCAAGAGTTAACAATGGATTCATTGCCACTGAGAGCATAGTATCCAGAGAAAGGCTTTTGTACTTTGTTTTTTGTATACCAGTCTGTCTTCCAAGAAATATGCTTAATTGAAGAAGAAATTGAAATATAAATCTTGAACCTTAATTATACCTTAGCCTTTTGGTAAAGTAAAATAGAACGATGTGGATAGCAATTCACATGCTGTGAATTCTTCAAAGAAGTTGTTTGAATTATAAAAAATATGCATTTGCATACTAGACTTGGCATGCATTACTCATCTAGTAAGCCTAACCGAAAACATCTAACATTCAGGTAATTCCAATACATATTTTTCTTTTTAATGGGTTTTTATATTCTATTCATTCATGTTTGTGACTCAGAACAACAACTTGGTTTTCAAGTCATAATGATACCAAGGAGATTTATGATATATATGCCTTTTGTCTCTGGACCTTCAGGGCACTAGAATACAGAATATGTAAATACCTTGGCTTTGCAGTG
This sequence comes from Pseudoxyrhopus heterurus, assembly GCA_032468235.1. Lineage (NCBI taxonomy): Eukaryota > Metazoa > Chordata > Lepidosauria > Squamata > Pseudoxyrhopus > Pseudoxyrhopus heterurus. Next base: position 215,849 of record JANHJO010006324.1, on the reverse strand, counting down.
TAATTTTTATTGTTAGAATAGTAAATACAATTTTACTTGGATGACTTCTTTTGTGGGAATGATATACACTGCAGATAAGAAATGTAGCTTTTTTTCTATCTTTATTGCAAGGGAAGATTTGTTATTGAAAGATAATTGTTCTTCTTTAAAGATAATTAACAGTAACTCGTCACTTCTAAATTGCATCTGTACATCTGTAACCATTTTCCTATATACCAGTAGTTATAACTTTACATTAGCTATGTATCTAATTCCAAGAATTTTGACCTGCTGTGAGGACCTTAGCATCTTGTAGAATTGGGAAACGTTTGTGACCAGTGTTGGTGGTTGCTGGTGTTTCTGAGGGGTTGTCATAGCTGCAAGTCTCTTTTGCTGTGCTTAGCTTTTGGCAGCTTATGAATCTGAATCAGTGCCTTTTTTTTCCACACTTCCTGAAGCCAACTATACGAAGCCAACTTTGTCGTAGTGATTTGTGCTTTCCTCCTCTCTTGCCTGCAGCCTTCTCTTTTTCTTGTTCTTGAGTACACAAAGGCATTATTCCCTCCTGACACAGGCAGAGAGAGACCCACACAAGGTGTCCTCCTTTTATATTTGGAGTGCAGGTGAGGTCCAGCTAATCCAGTTGCCTCCTAGAGAGCAAGAAAAGAAAAAAGAAGGAAAGGTTCATGTTGACTGCTGTGAGGCTCTCCTTCTACATTCATATTCTTCTTATTAGTTGCAAATGTTCTTGTAGCTCCTCGTACAATATGTCAGATGAAATGAATTTCATGATCTTTTGTATAATGCATAGGTTCCAACAGTCATTTCAAATTTAATCTATTTCCTTGAAATTCATTCATCTTTAGGATACCCTCTTTTAAACAAGTGATTTTAAAATATGCAAGTGTTATGCCTAAATTCTATACTTCAGCTGGTATGTCTAAACCTTCAGTTGGATTTTTCAAGGTTTATTTTCATAGCAATCGCTTCCAAGTAGGCTTTCTCTCTATTCCATTGCATCAAATGCTATGGTTTAACTGGAAGTTATTTGCTGTCTTTATCTCTGTTGAAAGAAGATGGTTGCTCCAGCTTAATCAGAAAGATTTGTTTACATTATGTCCTGTTCAACTAATTTATCTAGCTTCTAGAAGTGTTTCAGAATACAAATGTTCCATGGAAGATGTTTTTTCAGGTTCCCCCCCCCCAAAAAATACTATGTTCACATTCTTTGTTTATAATTCTGTCATGGTTGATATTATATGGAATTGCAAGAGATGGAAATATAGCAAAAATTGACTTTCAAAAAATGATGGTTGCATAGAAATGACAATTGGCTGAAGATTTTGTTTGCCCAAATAAAAGTATATTTCAGTTCTAGCAAACAGATAAACTTATTAAGCTGCAGGGCATTGTGGCTTACAATATAATAGTTCAGGGGTGTACACTGGCCAGAAGTACAATATCTTGACTAGTGAAAATAAATAATTGGCAAGAAGTGACAGATTATATAATATTTATTCGTTTGTTCTGAAATAGCAGTCTGGGAAACATCTCAATCTCAATATTGTCAATATGTATAAAAATGGCCCTAATGCAGCACCAGGAGAGGTGTGCTTAAATACTTGTTCCTCAGTGGATTTGATCTTTGATTGAGTTAGACTGTGGAATAAAAGCTGAATGTATGAGGCAGCCAGACAATGTTTGATTGCAAGCTTTATGCCCATTTCATAAATACAAAATGGATTGTTCTCCTGTTATTGGCGGCATGATCTTTTTTGTATCTATTGAGCACTGATAGTCTTAAGTTGAGAAATTAGAATCACAGAATCATAGAGCTGAAAGGGACCTTGGAGATCTTATAGTTCAAACCCCTGCTTTCCCTATTTACCAGGACAATGCACAGTCCGTCACAAGATTGAAATATCTTATGGCAGTATGGAAAACAGCTAGTCACTTAACATCTACCCAGCTTAATCCTGAGAATGCATGGAGAAAGGAATGGTCCAAGGTACCTTCTTGTGGCCTGACCATTAGTGATCCCTCTTCCAAACCTGGTTTTAACCTGCCTCTCTCTGTCTGGATGAAATTTAACAGAATTAGGTGTGCTGCTGGAAGAAGTGCCTCTGCTCTGTATCATTGGGGATAGAAAGATTCCCCTTGTTGCAATTCTGGTTCTAATATATAAACTATTACACATATTGCCCACAATATGCATTCTCTGGTTCTTAGAAGATCTGAACAAAGCCAGTGGCAACTGCCTAGACAGTGAACTGGACATCCAATTTATGACGCCACTGCCATACCCCCATAGAAATTGTGTATAACTATGTGGATTGTATGTATATGCTTACTTCTCTTCTGTCGTGTTCTCATCATACATTAAATAATAATAGCCAGCAATAATATAAATCAGGTCAACAGTCTATTAGTCATCAAGCATAATTACATTTACATATAACCAGGCAATATTGATTCTGGTGCATTTGTTATTGTCTATATGTTAAAGTATTTAACCAAATCTCTAGAAAGGAAAGTTATCATCTGTGTCCAGTTTAGTTTCATCTGAAATTAGACATAAATGGACATGAAAGCTCTGTAAACACTTTTACCTGTAACCTAACAAGATTGAGAGCATATGATAAAAAGGATAAGAAAAGTACTGAAATAACTGAATTTGCTATTCTATACTAGCTTTAAATGTACAATGCTTTAAATCTGCTTTCAAAAATGTTCTTTGGAGCATGCAGGGCAGGAACATGATAGCATCTATCTTCAAGCAACAATATATTTTCCTGAGAAGGCATATAATCATGTAAACATCAATCCCAAGAAAAGATGTAGCTGCTTTAATGAGTTTAAGACGAGTGCTATGTTTTTTCCACTGTGTGCTCCAAATTACCTTTGAAAACTGAATCCTTCATGCTATAAAGCTTTATTGGCATCGACAGTAAGGGGCAAATTGGGAAACAAGTCTTCTGCTTCACAATTCAGCTTGGAAAATATGAGAGAAGACATATTAGAATTGGCCTTAAGATATCAAATCCTGACAGTCATCTAGAATTTGCTCCATACCAAGAATTTTAATCAGTATTTTACTTTGGCATATTTTTTCACCTTTACGTATTTGAGCTTACTTGAGCTATTAATTTCCTAGGAGAAAATATTTTCATTATATTACAGTCTTACATTCAACTTGCTACTTGGCGAGTCATTTTAATTTCAGTCAAAATTTGTGCTGCCTACATGTTAGCACCTTCACCATTGGATTGTTTGGGACTGAGGCTTTCCCTGCTCCATTTGCTCTGGGGCTAGATGACACTTTTGAACTATTTCCCCCCATTCTTTTCACTGTCAGAATCTTGGTTTGATGCTAGTATAAATCAGAAGCAAAGTAAGCAGAGAAATGTTAAAACCGTTTAACAGTTTGATTTCTGTGTTATATTATTTATACGTTGTGAAATACAAAATAGCCTTTTAGCAAATTTAGCCTTTGTTAACTGTAAGATCAGAGTTATATACAACAATATCACTACAGTTTTGTTCTATGTGAAAAAGCTTCTAAATCCTTATTTACTAGGTGTCATATTCCTAATTTGATTACAGCTTGTAGAGACATATACAATGTCATTCTTATAAGTACCTATCCTGAGCCCTTGTGTCCTATGGCAGCCTTTTCCTCCAGTGACTGTACAGGTTTCCAATATAACAGGATAACAGAATTTAAAGGGACCTTGGAGGTCTTCAAATCCAACCCCTTGCTCAAGCAGGAGATCCTATACCATTCTGGACAAATGACACCAGTGATGGTGATCTGAATTTTCCTTTCCAAAAGAAGTCAGATTTTCTGACATCCACTTTTTTAAAAAAAAAATTGTCCCATAGGAAGAATTATACATATTAAATGTGGGTTGACTAAAAGAAATTACACCTTTATGTTAAGAAAGACTGGGAGGAAAAAAGGATTTGTATGATTCTGGAAGTACAAAATGCCTGCTTACATTCTGTCTGAACATTTTTTCTTAGCCAATTTGGAAAACAGACTAAGATCAAAGAAAAACTTGTTTAATTATTCCAGCTTCTACTTTACTGAAGCTGTAGCTATTGTTATTTAAATGAATTATTTCTCAATATAAAAATATATCTGCTGATGTCATTGTTGCTACTAATAAGTCACAAATAAATGATACTGTATATTTCTAGGATAAAACACATGTACAAATATACATATACATTGACAATATCAAACAGCTGCAAGAATAAACAGCACCATGGCATTGAATTAATGCTCTGCAAAGATGTTTGTGAGAACCTTGCTATGTGCACGCCCAGGCATTCAACTAAGCATTATTTTTAAATGCATACTGTACTTCAATGAACTATCAATGGTTAAACCTACTCTCTCCCCTCCCTTTGCAAAATAACCTAAAACTTGTAATAGTTGTCCTGGGTTGGACCTCTTCCATTCATCTTGTTCTTCCCCACTATTGCTCTTGGGTCTTACAAGGCTGTACTTACAAGTACTTCTCTGATCAATTCACTGGGCAATTTCCTTGCTGATGAATCTTGCCAGCTGCTCTTCCATTGGCTAAGAATTGCTAGCAAGGTTCCTTATTTTCCCCAAGCTGCTGCCCCCCCCCCGAACTCTTTCTGGACAGGTTGCTGTAAGGAGAAAAGCTACATGCTTCATTTTCCTTTCTTTGTTATTTCAGAAGAGAAAAAGCTATGTCAGCTTTGTCTCTAATCCTCTTATCTTAGTATATTTTCCCTTTCCAAGCTAACTTTTTTTAAAAAAATATTCTTTTTCCTAGCCATTGCTCCAGGCTAAACTTTCTCTGATGTATTCATTTCTCCCCTCTCTTTCTCTCACCCATCTCTATAGCTCTTTTTAAGCCTTTTCTAATTATTGGATTTTATTTTTTCCTTCTCTGCTCCTTTGTACAACATCTTTCTATCCAGAAGTCCCTATTTTCCTTCACACTGTAAGCTTATTAATAAGTATCTCCCTCTTAATCTTCATCTATATGCTCTCTTCAGATGTTCCTATTTAAATTCTACTTATATTATTCAATCATCTTGCTTAAAAATCCAGTCCTTGGGCTCAGATTTAAACTTCCTTGTTCTGGCAAACTACAACCTCTTTGCAACAAAATGTTAGTCCAGTGTAACCACCTTAGTTGAATTTAAATAGTCTATCAAGTTTTCATTCTATAAAGTCCCCAATTCTTGATCCACTGAATGATATTGCCATTCAATTGTCTGTCATTGCATGGAATAACTGTCCACTCATACAGGTCACACATTGAACAGATAATTCAAGAAACTTTGGATTTGGGGGTTCTAGAATTTTAACGTTGCTATTAAAAATAAAATAGATTTATTTAATATAATGTGTATGTATAATTAATTACAGTAGGTATGCAGCAAATATTAAACTTATCTTGATTTAGAGTCACACATACACCTGCAGTTTAAGAATATGCCATTCTCTAGCACAGTACAAGTCCCCTCGCTCCATAGAATTTTGAAGGTGCTTTTCTTCCTGAAACTACACTTTTAGCCTATAATTTATAAAATATCAGTCAGTAAATCCCAGCTCAGGTTTTTTTTTCATTATATGGACATTCTTCCTCTCTTCTGGGAAGACTGAAGTATCTCAACCTACTCCCCATCACACCAGAAGCAGATGTGCCCATTATATAAATCCCCATTTAACAAAATTTCACACAAAAATAAACATGAACATGCAGTGATTTTAATTAAATTGTTAAACATATCTTTTTCCCCCTACATCAACATTAATAGCTTATGATAACATCATCCTTATTTAAATCTTTATTTGGGGGTAAAGCTGTGAATATGAGTTTAAATCACCAATTTCCCAGGTGAGTTGAACTGCGGTTAAGTGAAACATAACACTAAATCCTTTTACACAGCGGTTGAAACTGCAAAACAATTAAAAAGGAGTTTAAATTGTTTTAGTGCTACTTAGACACCATAGACTCCAACTGAAGGATGCTGAAGGTGTTTCAGTCCCACTGAATGTGCTAAGCTGAACTGGTGCTTGCAGAAGTCTAATGATGACACCAGTTGGCTTAAGTAGCTCAGCTCAAAACTGAGGGCTTAGTTTGGGATCATTGCTCTCTTTGGTTAGTTCTGTGGAGGCACCTGCTCTATCACATACACACCCAAATTTCTATTATGTATGGTAGTTCCTTAAATCCACTGCTACATGCCTACCAACATATGGCAATCTCTTCTACTGACACCATGTTTCTAAGAAAAAAAAGAATCCTTGAATCCCTTCTACATGCCATTTTTTTGCCATATATGTCTTTCTGCCACTTGTGTTGACAAAGATATGTTACACTTGTCGCTCTATAGGTGATGAATGGAAGATGTTTCCAAGGTTTACATCTGCCCCATGGCTCAGAAATTATGTAACTCCTACCAGCTAAATAAATTTTCGTATTGTCCAACATATACAAAATTTTCAGAAAAATACTTATGTCTCCTTGTAAAAATAAAGACAAATATTCATTTGTAGAGCAGGTTTTTTTAAGTATGCTCACATACACACCCTGCATAACTAACTAAGGTACAAGTGGTGAAAAAATCACCACTAGGATTCGTTGCTTAGGGATGCACAAATACTTGTGCAGCTGCAGCTATCCAAAAACAACCGTGGCAGGTATAAAAAGGAGACCAAGTTTGATAAACGTTATTAGCTTGTTTGAACAGTTGACAATGAAACCGACAGGGCTGAAAAAAAAAACCCAAACATAATCTATTTGGATTTTGAGATAGCCTTTTATGTTTGTAAATTCAACTCTGGATACATGATTTGTAAGTTACCAAGGAGAAATGTCAAACTACCAGAAAAATGGCAATATTAATGGGAGCAAATCAGACTTAAATGAAAATCATCAGGAAGTAACCTCTTCCAGGCCCTTCTTATTCCCACATAGGTGTGACAATAATTTCAAAATCAGTACAAAGAAGACCACAATGAGCAAAGCACAAGATTAGAAAATGTAAAAAGTCTAACTTCAAAACTATAATGCATCCAATTTAAAATAAATTTCAAAAGCACATTGGTTTTTACTTTCTGATAACATAACACTTTAGAACATAACATTTAATGCAAAAAAATTGATAAATTAATATCCATTCTATACATTCTATCAGAAATGATTTTGTGAATGGAAGATTTGCCCTAAATGACATTAGGTACTACAGTTCATTGGATATTGATTCTGTTTATCTTGGCCATCTGCAATGCCTCCTTTTAACTGAATTATAGAATTGCAAGAAATCATAGATGTCATTTAATTTAATGTTTGATTCAGTGCAGAGTGTGATAGTTGAATTGTTGTGAGGCGGATGAATCGCTGATGTCATCAGAGCCACAGAAGATCACCAGACTACGTTTCAGTTGAAGCTAAATAACTGTTTTATTATTATTCTCAATAAATATACATATTTATATTACAGAGATTGCCTCATGAGTATTTATTGGTTATAGCGCGGCTATGCTCTAAGCATGCCCACTCCCTAGCTAACCTGAACTAAGAAGAGCACTGAGGAGAGTGGGTAGGCAGTATTTATAAGCTACCAGGCCACTCCCCCTTCTTACCTCATTTGAATTTGGAGTGGGTACATTGATTGTAGGTATATTGAATATTATTAATTGGCATTAATGACAGATATTTATCTGACAGAGTGCATTAAAACATTTCTGGCAGAGGATCATCTAGCCTTTGTTTGAGAACCTCTAGTGAAGAAGTCACCAAATCATATGGTAATCTCTTCCCTGGCTGCAACTCATACAATTAAGAAGTTCCTCCTGATGTCCCTGAACCTCTCTTCTTGTAGTTTAAACACATTAGTTCACAATACTCCAAATGAAGTCTAACTGACAGACCAGAATAGAACCACTACATCCCATGACATTGACTCTACACCAGGGCTGTCAAGCTCCCAGCCCGCGGGCCAGATGTGTCACTCACTGGCCATGGCCACGCCCAGTTTAGCGAAGGGGGAAAAAGTCCCGATATGTCATGTGATGCCGCCATGACAATATAAGTTTGACACCCCCTGCTCTACACCCTTGTTAATTAACTCCAAGATGGAATTTCACCAGTTTGATCATGTACAAAATTTACATTGAACAGTTTAGCTGGATTCTCTATGGAAGATATTCTACTTCAGATGAATCTACTTCTCCAGAGCAATACTAATGCTATGGAACGGGCTTCCCACTGGCATCAGCCTGGTTTTCTCCCTAATAGCATTTACCAAATTATTTGTTTCTAAATAATTATTTAAAGTTCTTTATTATTTAGCATTATTTAAAACTGAGTTCTTTTTCAGTAACTTTACACTCCCACCAAGAATGGCAGAGCCGGTTATCTATAT
>JANHJO010006324.1:187313-199585 GCA_032468235.1 Pseudoxyrhopus heterurus | reverse complement strand
CCCACCTCTGGTTTAGAGTGTGGTTGTGATCACCATCTTTGCTTTTTAACCCCTCTTGTAGACACTGCCCTGAAGACTTTCTCTGAACATATAAAGACTGGAGAGACTGGAGCTACCTCCTTCTCTTCCTCCTCCCCTTTTAATTATTTAATAGAACAATAAGTAATTTTAAAGATGAAATTAAAGGAAGCCAGAATGAAAAGGGCAGAAAATGCACTTTTGCTATTTCTAATAATATTTATTTAAATTATGAGCCATAATGTTGACTATAAGTATCTCCTTCCCTAGCACATCTCAAACTGAACACACACACACACACACACACACAATCATCAATATCTCAGAGGATGTGTGGCAGATTTACCTAAACTCATTATTCTGATCCTACCACCCTGAAAATGAATTTTTATGAGAGGAATAAAACTCTAAATGATTTGGAAGGGTACAGATCTGGTGTATTGGCTTCTCATAGCCAGTTTCAATGTGGCTATGGCAGATGACCAATCACCCCTTGTATAATCAGAATGACGAAAGAAGGATGAGATAAGCATAAGAATTTAATTAGGGTAATTTAAACTGATTTTTGTATTTCTACATCTTTTAAAATATTAAGGTTTGTTTTTAATACAAGAAGCAATTTAACATCACCTTCTTTCAGTATTTGAGACAGAAGAGGATTATTAATTAAAATAAATTACCCTCACTTTTTAGCTTCTGAATTTTGTATTTTGGCCTGAAGTAATATGTACTTTCTGAGCTGCATGATAAGGTATAGAAATAATTAGGCACCTTTCTTTTTTCTATGAAACTTGAAGATAAGACTTTGAGTTAAATATATATCAGAAAAGGAGAGAGAGATGAAACATGAAAATTATTTCATTACAGTAATGAATGTTACAAAAATGAATGAGAGAAAAAGTCAATATGTTGGTATCTTCTGTTCCAATCCTATTGGATTCTAATTAATTTGCTTCAAGACTGAACTTCCTCTGTGCTTTTTTGCAAATGGTTAGCAATTTAGTTAAATTTGTCCCACTTCTAACTTGATGTAGGACAAAATAGTAATGCAGGTTTCATTGAATTGGAGAAACTGGGTTACCTTTTTAAAAAAGTTTATAGTTCATGCCAATGTTCTAAAATAATCTCATTAAAGAAGCAGAGAGATGACTTGAGAAGGAATGGCACATTTTTTTCCAATTATAAAAGAATATTATGAATAACATCAATCCGTAGCCCCAAAGATAGTAACAGTTGTTTCAGTAAGACAGTATCTTACTCTTCATAGGGATTTAGGCCTGATAAATAATTTTATTCCTATATTATGGGCAGTTTTGCCCATTTAGTTAGCACATTACTATAGCCCACTAGGCATCCTTAGTCTCCCAAAATAAGCATTTTTTTTTCTTGTATCATTTTTTGAGAGCAAAGAATTCCTAGCAGCTATTTATCTGAACATGAACAGTATTATAAGTATAAGCATATACTTATAAAGTAGACATATGGATCTTGGTTTACATTTCAGTATGAACCAATCTAATTAGTATTTCCTCAACTATCTTCCTTCCTTTTTTCCTTTAATCTATGCAAGGCAATCTCTAGTTAAAAATAAGAAGAAATTTGTCAACTTCAAAAAATATTGCATTCAAAAGGATTTCCTATATTAGGAAAATCTGCTTGCCAATATGGACATATCTGAGAAAAATATGTTCAAGAATATGTCTGAAGTTTTTGGGTTTTATTTTTTTTTAAAAAAGATGCAAATTGATAGGAAGAATAGGAAGAAATGATCCATGGTTGAAAAAAAAGCAAAGTTATAAAAGGCTGAATGAGTAACTTGTTTTGTTTTGTTTCATTTCATCTGCCATTTCCAGATTAAGCTTTTGTTTGTATTGGATTATATTTCTTTATTAGCAACTTCTGGAATTTCTGAGTAAGGATAAAAATAGGCACAAATTCAAGATTGCTGTTCTTTTCAATAAACCTGATGGAATAATCTCATATTGATAACACTGAATTTCAAATCTTTCCAGGTGAAGTTTTTGATGTAGATATTAAACTGCATGGAAGCCAAGATGAACCCTATCGGATGCAGATCCCAGTGACCAATGCATAGAATCTAGCATAAAGGGCCCTATTCTTGGAGGAAATCTCAGTTTGGTGGTCTCTGTTTCAAAAGATTCATATTCAAAAGAGTTTAGCTCTAGCTTGATACCTGAAACTTGACAGTGTTTAATAGCTTCATCATTAATTGTCAGCCCTTTGCGGTAATCCAGACAAGAAAACACAATCATGAATACCAACACCATCTTTACTGTAAGATTACAGTAACAAAATCTTGCAAGTCTGAAAGCATTTCCAAAGAACTAGGGAGGGTACTTTCTGAAATGCTTTTTTCACTCCCATTCTTTCAGAGGTAGAGATATCTCTTATCTGACCATTGTCTCTAGGCTGTGGCTTTTTCCTTTTATTTTCTTTACTTTCATAGCCTATTACACCAATCATCCTGGGTGCATAGAATAATGCTCTCTGATGGTTTAGTAAAAACAAGAACTACTGCAGTTCACAGCTACCTTTTCCCCAAAGTTTCCACCAGTTTGATTTTCTCAATCAAGGATTGATTATTTTCAGGCCAAAGATAGCTGAACCTTTGTGCCTCCATTCACCATTGGAAAGAGAAAGATGTCAGCTAAAGAATTCAGCAAAGATTACACAAATGATGTATAGTTAGCTCTTGGTTAACAATCACTTGTTCAGTAATGGTTCAAGATTACAATGGTGCTGAATGGGTTTTGCTTACAACTAATTCTGAGTTTTGACTGTCACAGCACCTCTGTGATCACATGATAGTGATCTGAGCACTTGGCAACTGGCTTGAACTTACAAAGATTGTAGTGGAATTTCATCCCTTAGGAAATAAGATTGGCTACCACTTTGACACTTTTTGTTTGAAAGGCTCTAAAGAGATGGTTATACCAATGGGCCCGCGAACCCCAGAATGACATGGAGCCCATCAAGTGGTCTGATTGCTGTTGCCAGGAGGGTAGGGTATTGAGATTTTATATTTGTAAGTTGCCCAATGTCAGTGTGAGTTGGGAAGCCATGTCAATTTCCTGAATAAATAGATAGGGTCACATGCTCACATGGTTGCCATTTGCAACATTGCCTACTAGCTTCCCATGTAAAGTCAATGGGGAAGCCAGCAGGAGATCACAAGTTCCACCTACAAATTGCTCCCACTCCTACTGCTTTTTTTCCTGAGGAGCCCAGCTTCAGGATACAAGATCCTAATAGTAACTTACTTCCAGATACCCCTGCCCGCACTCCATAATGCAGCAAAGCAACCAGGGTAAAAGAGCATGGGGTGTATTAAATTAGGGACTAGGATGTACTCTAACTTTCTTGAAAGATGGGCTGAGTTTAAGAAATACTGGAACTGAAAGTTTGAAACCAACCAGAGACAAACAATGTATTATGCATTATTTTATAAAAAGTCAAAAGTTGGATCTTAACCTGGAATTGACTAAAATAATGATGCCAAATACCTATTCATCAATAAGAATTTTATGTCTAGTTACTATAGAAACAGGAGAGGAGCAAATAAAAATTCCTCATTTCTAAAAGTGATATATTAGTATCATTATCACAGGAATGATATTTTTATTCAGTATCTATACAAATAGTTTTATGTCTTGTGAGAAAACATATACACCAAACATGTTGATAGCTGATACGAAAGTTCCACACATCTGGATATATTACTGTTCAATGAGGTTTGGAAAATTCCAGTTTCCAAGACAAATTCAGTATTTTAAAAATACGTCATGAAAGTTCTAAAAAAAATTAACTATTGCCATGAGGCCACTGGGTGTTCACAAAAGAGTGTTTGTGGTAGATCCATAAAATATCTACTTATGAAAATACAGCTAAGCTGAGTCTCATTCACCAAGTTGTTTCCTATACTCCAGTTTTCCTTTAGCATTTAGAAGGCACGTTATCCATTTCCATCCAATTGCAGTCCTTTGCCTTTTAAAATGTTTATCAGAATGCCCATAGAACCCAAGTGTAAATAAGGACAAGGAAGATAATGCTAGAGCAATGTAATTCAAACACGCTGGCTGAGGAATTGTGGGAGTTGAAGTCCAAATATCTTAAAGTTGCCAAATTTCAAAAATATTGCAAGAGGATAGCATTTTGTTTTATAACATGGCAGCTTCCCACTTAATTATTTTAATTAAAGGACTCTATAGGAAAGTTAAGTGAGGGAATCTAAAAGGCAGCAAGAAAATATTCAAATGTCACTGGTTCCCAGAGGCATCAAACATAAAAAATAGAACAATGTGAGCTACTGAAACACTACTGAAAATAGGAGAGCAATCTTTTTCAGACGTTCAAACTAATGAATCTGTTTCTGTGGTGGGAAAAGCCATACGTACATATCTGGTGTAGGTGGTAGAATCCTTATCCTTCACAGTTGACTATATGCCCACTATTATAACCCATAGCACTTGGGGGTATCTTCTAAAACACATAGGAAGAGACTGAGAGAATACAGTGGAAAGAATAAAGAGGGAATGTGGTTGTTGAAGTCTTCTCATGCAAGAGTTGAATTAACCCAAAGCCCAATCTCTACAATTTTTCAAGTCAATAAAGAGGCAGAGTCATCAAATTGTTTTATTATCTGACCACTGCAGCTTGGAACCTCTGTTCAATATCCCCAAAGGAATATTATCTTCAGTTCACTGAAAGAACAAATGGCACCAATAACCAGCAAATAAATATCCTATATGTAACTTGACTATGATTTTCATTTTCACTGTCATTTTCCTAAAATATGCAAATTATAATTAATATGACTAACTCAATTCTATTTTTAGCAGATGAGCAAGGGGGAGATAAAAAATTCAACAGTTGTAGAAATTTCTGAGGCAACAGTTTTATTAAACACTTTTACTGTTTTTATTTTATGTATACACTATTCTCTTTTATAAAAATGAAAAATTATACTTTGGTTTTGTGAAATCTTACTTCTAAAGGAATCATGAAGTTTACACATTAGTCTTACCCCGTGTATTAGAGGACTCTAGTATGGAAAATTTGCAGCCATACTTATAACTATCACCATACAGTATTCAATCAAACCACATCTCCATTTAGAACTTCTCATTCTTTGTAAGACACTTGGAAAGGAAGGATGAGAACAGAATAGTCAGCCTCATAAATCTGTATGCACAAATGCATAATTCTTAAATACAGCTGACATTCTGGTATGACTAGATTGACATCCATTCATATTTAGAAAATGTAAGCGCCATTTTGAGAAATCATCATTCTTCCCACACATCATCATCATTCATTATTGATATAGAATATCATTGTCATCATCATATTGTAAGTAATTGATACCTTATCATTTCAGAATTCCTGTATAATGCATCCTAACATGCATATTTAAATATAAATTTTGAGATCATTTTACAAATGCAAGATTAATACATATTTAAATATCAATTCTGAGATCCTTTTTAAAATGGGAGATTGATAACAAAATGGAGGAACGTTAATACAAATCTGAAAGAAAAAGAGTTGTCAATCTCTAAAAAATGAAACAAAGTAACCAAGGATAACTGAACACTTGTTCATTGGCTTGAAGACTATAATTACTTGATCTAGCTAACATTATCAACTAATTTGCTGGACATAAAGGCTTTTATGGAGCATTTTTGATCTAGACTTCCAGCCTCTATTACTATAATGTATTTTGCTATCAATTACTTGTGGAAGGCTACAGGGATATTTTGTAGAAGTTGTAGATAAAAGTGGCCTTTGAAATTTTGCTTGGAAGTAAGTTCTATTAGCCAATAGAATGAACCACACAAAACATTAGCGTAATTAATGAGCTTTGGAAGATAAATGGAAAGTGCTTCAATATGCTGAAAAAGCTATTGGATACTTTTGGAAGACAGGAACACATAACAAGATATGGACCTATTTCTTTTCTAATGAATTCTAAAGACATTAAGCTTTGAAAAAAACATGTAAAGGTTTTTCAAGCATAATAAATATTTTGAAGCAAACCAATCCCTTAGTTTCTTTTAGCACTGCACCAAGACAAACTATAATGGCCACAGAAACACATAAGTTCTAGCTACTCATCAGGTTAGAAACTTTTCAGTGGAATCCAGAAAATGTAAATTTTCTAGAGATACTATGAATCTTTAACTAATGAAGAAGACTAGAAGTGACATGATACTGGTAGCAGTCTTCCAATAACTGAGAAGCTGTTAACAGAAGAGAGAGAGAGAGAGAGAGAGTCATTTTCCAAAGCACCTGAGGGCAGAACAAGAAACAACATATAGAAATTTATCAAGGAGAGATTTGACCTATAACTATGGACAAATTCCTCACAATGAGAACAATTAATCAGTGGAATAGCTTGCCTCCAGAATCTGTAGCTGCCCTGCCATTGGAGATTTTAAAGAAGAGATTGGACTTCCATTTGTCTGAAATGGTATGTGGTCTCATGCTTCAGCAGGGGGTTCCACTTGATGATCTCCAAGTTCCCTTCCATTCTCTATTCTGTATTCTTTAACTAGGAACTGGATTTAACAACCAAAATTGAGTCACTGATATAACGTTAAGCAAATCAAGTCATCAATAATTAAAGGCTTTAAAGGGATTGAGAGCTTAAATATAGTTTTAGAAATCACATATCCGTAGAACTTTATATTCTATCCCTAAGAATTTTCCTGTATCCAATAAATTCTGTTATGTCAAATACTAGGGCTGCAATTCTGTATCTTCTACACAAAATCAGCTTCTGGTTGCATCCAGTAGAGTTCTTATGTTAAAATGCAGAACTGTAATGCGCCACTGACGGCAGCCTTGGTAAAATGCTCTATGATACTTTTTCTTTTTGTATTTTATTTTATTTTCTTCTTTTGTTCACTGAGAATACACATAAGCACCGAAGACAAATTCCTTGTGGGTTCAATCACACTTGGCCAATAAAAAATTCTGATTCTTTTATATTGAGGCATATAGAACTATTTATCAGTGTTGCAAATCTGTTTGTGTTTTATATATTTTGCAGAGATATTGACCTCATAGCAGACTGAACCATTTTGAAGTGACTTTATTTTGGTGAAAGCATTCTTTCAAGATATTTTTCTTGGGCTAAATGTATTTATTGCACACATACATTGTGATATTGAGACTGAGAAGAGTTTCACAGTTCTTCAGTAGTTCTGACCCTGGAAGCCAAGACTGAAGTGATTCAAACAGTGGGTGCCATAGAAGGAGTGGGGGTAGAGAGTTGTTGATATTGCTCAAAGCATTGTAAGAAGAGAAACGAACAGCTCAAACAAGCCATCAACATTTGCAAGTCTCTGTGAATCATCAAGTTGTGAAAATGAGAGGGGGTAGGATGACTGCTCAGCCCTCAACAGAACTTGGAAAAGAGCCCTAATGCCTTTACAGGGAGAATTACTTTAACAAAACCACTGTAGCTCTGAAGGATCCTTCACACAAACATGTTCATGCTGTATTCTTCTGTTAGCCCCCTTGGCCAGAGTTTATTGTTAATGAAGCAGCAATTCTTGCCTAATGGCAGAACCACTTGGTTACTCTTTTGAATAAAATTTGAATATGATTGACTCAGATTTCATGTCTAAAACCATAACTGTGCACAATAACTGATTTATCCTCTTCTCCCGTTGGCATTTATTTTATACTGAGAACCATTCTAACACCCAAGTGTCTGTGGCTGCTCCATATTTATTCACAACAGATTACTTGCAGGCAATCTTGTTTAGTTCTTTGGTTCAAAACACTGTGCTTGTCTTCATTTCTTTTTAATTCAATATATATAACACTATTCTTCAAGCTGATATCTTCTAGATGTGTTCTACCTCCAAGATCCAGTAACATTAAAAACAGTGGAGAAAAGCAGTCCAGGGCTGTCTGAAAAATTATGGTGAATTCTAATTCTGAAGCTCAATTTTAAATGAAAAGTTGTAATCAGAAATGGATTGAGTGGATCAATTCACTAAACTGCTAAAGATAACTGATGTATGGCATGTGTATATTTAGTGATTTAAAAAAAGTGAAAAAGAATATAGAGTTCTGTTAATGTTTTGACTATTTTAGTCAAAATCATACTCTGACTAAACCACAGAGGACCTGCCACTTTAATATTTCCCCAGAATGGGTATGTGTAGGAACTATTAGACAAATAATGGGCAATAATTTATAATAATAAATATTATAACAATAATAATAGACAAATAATAGACAGTGTTTTTCAGTTGCAGGCCACTTATTATGGAATAATCTCTTTTTGAAAAATGACCCTAGTATCAGCGTTCCAATGATACTCCCCATATCTATTCAGCACTCAGAGACAAAGTCCATCCAAGTAAGAATTTATTAGAGAAGTCATGTTGGCACATCTGGGAAAACCCGAATCTGAAACTCCCGGGTTTTCCCTGCATAGCTGAAAAACTAAAACCCATTCCCCTGCACCCATCAGTCTGTCACATGGTCCAATCATCAATCATCCCAACTGGCGACATTCCTTCAACCACTCCTACTCCAGGTGCAGCATGGCATAACCTTGACTCAGTAGAAGAATGTTGTTATGTCTAAACTACTACTAAGAATTCCCCCCTCCCAAATTCCCAGGCTCTAATTGTGACAGCCTAGAAGCTTCTAAAAAAAATGGCTATGTGGCTTCCATGGCTGACACCTAGTGCCCTCATTATTGGCATTCTAGAATGGGAAAAAGGCAGCATTTTTGCAGAGGGCTGTAGGAAATGAATGATCACAATTAGGTACATGGCATTGTGGCAGATTTCTGTTTTTACTTTAGAGTTTTCTGTGGTTTATGCTTTTATGATATAAAGAAATAATAGCCATTTCCTGAATCTGGACATATGCACTATAATCAATCAATCAATTAATCTAGATCTTCATCTGAATTCCAAAATAACCATTTGTCCATTTATTCAGATGCAATGAAGAGAAAATTGTTTTTATAAGTATCTTCTGAAATGTACATTCATTCAGAACTTTATTGGGCTTTTAAGACTATTAACTACATCTTCCTAAAAGTTGCATTTTTATAGCCCAACTGCCACTTTCTATTTCTGATATTGAGATTGAGATACGTAGATATATGCAAGAGAGAGGGAGACAAAGAGAGAGAGAGAACACGCAAACAATCTCATTCAATTCTACCAACTTTTATGATGGTCCTAATGTTTATCCAAAGAATTCATTTCAATTGTCTAGCAAAGAATTCTAATCACAGTAGCTTCTAAAAGAAAAGGTGAGTCCTGCCGTCCTTTCAAGTCCATAATTGTGTAATGTTGACATTCTTTTCATGTCCCTTGCATGTCCATGTTCACTTTGCCTTCAGAAATTTCCAGGCAGGCAGTATTTCTTGCAGAAAATATTGGCATGCATTTTTAAAATATGAAAATTTTTAGTCATCAGCAGTGATTTAAGAATGGCAAAATAAAATATCATTAGTCTATTTTGGGAATATTACAAATAATAGACAAAGCCACTTTTTTTTCCCCATTTTGCCCAGCAATATCCTTCTCATCTTTCATCCTTTCTATGTGCAGCATTGCTAGCATCAAACCAAATAAAGTTTGATTTAATTCAATTCACAAATATATTATTTTTATAATGTTTATTCCTAAATTGAACAAAAATACTGTCAGTTTTGGAGAGTTTTTTTTTAAATAAAAAACTTACAATCTTCTTGTCCTCTCTTTGCTGTTTATCTGTCCTGTGCTTCTACCATGCAGTTTCCTCTGTATCCCATCCAGTAGCGAAATAATGACCTTGCTTCCAAAAATTCAAAACAATCCTTTAAGTTTAAAATTTCAGGTCATTTTTACATCATCCCTTGTTTAAGGGTCACTTACAATGAATAGGACTACGCATACTATTTTCTGTTCACTGTGATTATCCCTAAAAGACCACAATTATGAATGTATGTAAATCTTGCTTTCTTGCCCTATAGTTTAGATCAACTACTATATTCTGGAGCTTTTAAAATGTCGTTTCAAACAGAATTTAAACTAGCAAGGCCTGCTTTCATCATGATTTAAGCCTGAATAACCACCACTTAAATTACTACCTGCTGATGCTAATATTACATAGCAAATGAACCACTATGACTTACCTGGATGAAATGTGCTATGAAAGTCATACAAAGATGTAAAAACATATTTCCAACAGATAAATGGAGTAATCAGGTACCTTGAGGAAAGTCGGTTAATTTTTTTCCCTATTAAAAAGAAATATAAAATTTTCAGTACCCAGTTGGGACAATGGGCACCTTTCGTAGAGGAGATGAAACAAACCTTTATAAATAATTGGGAGTTATAATAGACATGGTTTATATATACCATATTTTTTGGAATATAAGACGCTCCAAAGTATAAGACGCACCTAACTTTTGGGGAGGAAAACAAAAAAAAGAAAATCTGCCTCTGCCTCTACCTCCCAGCAATTTGCCTCCTTGCAATAAACAGCAAACTGCCTGGTCAGCTTCAGCACAGCCTGATTAGCACAAGCAGCTGATTGTCGGTTGGATCGGCCTCCCGACGATCAGCTGTTTCAGGCTGCAGGGATTGCCATCGCCTATTGCTGCCTCCATGCACCCATTTCGGCCTCCGCATTCTGTTTTTGGCCTCCCATTTCGACCTCCGCACACCCCGTTTTCAACCTCCGGGTGCCCCATTTTCGGCCCATTCTGGGCAGTGAAGATCAGAATGGGTGGAAAATGGGGCACGCAGAGGCCAAAAACGGGATGCGAAGGCTGAAAATGGGGCTCGCGGAAACGGCAACAGGCGATGGCAATCTCTGCAGCCTGAAATAGCTGATCATCGGGAGGCCGATCCGACCAACAATCAGTTGCTTGTGCTAATCAGGCTGTGCTGAAGCTGACCAAGCTGTTTGCTGTTTGCTGCAAGGAGGCAAATTGCTGGGAGGCAGACACCAAAGGGTGGGGGCCAGTGGGTGGGCGGGGCTTTGGCAATATCCACTGTATAAGATGCACAGACATTTCCACCCATTTTTGGGGGTGGAAAAAGTGTGTCTTATATTCCAAAAAATACGGGTATATGAAAGAAGTGAACATATACAGAGAGCTAAATATCCTTTTATGGCTGCCTTGCAAAATGGATTTTGTGTTTTTAGAACACACACACACACACACACACACACTAATTGACAGTTGAATCACACAATTATTAGCAAACTATGAGAAATCAGAAGATTTGGAATGTTTGTAAATATATGATTTAGGGATGATTCCTATGCTATAATGAAAAGAATTTGGGGAAAGAATTAGGGTTTCTCCTTAAAAATAACTTTTAAATTTCTGATTATTATCCCCATCTCTCTGCTGTCTTTCCAAATAAAAGGATTATCTGGGGTCATATGTGCTTAGATAACTCTTGACCAATTTGTGTTTCCAAATATTAACTTCTGACTTGTTTAGAAATAAAATTCACAGTTATAAGGATGGCCTAAAGTCTAACATACAGTATTGACAGAGAAGCCTAACTTAAATATGATTATTTATTTATTTATTTGGCTGCCCATTTTACCATGGGGTAACTCTGGGCAGCTTACAGTTATATATACAGTTAAAACATAAAAAGTTAAAATCAGACTTAAAACCAAGGACACACGGGAAGGGTGGGCGTGAAGTGTGTGGGAGATGGGATGTGTTATTACTCAATCAACCACCTCCATTGTGGTGATTTCCCACTGGGATCCCAAGCTGATTGGCCGCACCATGTCTTTAGGTCCTTATGAAAAGGAGGTTGAGGTCAACCTCACATTGGGGAGCAAGATGTTCCATAGGGCAGGAGCAATAGTAGATTTCCCTAAAGCAAAAAATCTCAGTAGATTAACTGGGTTTTTTGCTTTAGGGAACTTAGACTCTCAAGAGCTAGTTTAAGGCAAGCTCTCTTTCAATTCCATTATGTTTGATATCGTCTAAATCTGTTCTTATCAAATGTTAGTATCTTCTAAGTAGATTATTATTACCTGCTCCAATATTGTTACCTTATTTGGATTTTGTTATCATTGTTTATTACATTTACTAGCCTAGTTTTGTTTTTGTTCCTCATGGAGCTCCAGGAACCCACTAGAAAAAAACCTGTTTAATTTCAAAAGAGGAATCTAAATTTAGCACTAGAAAGGGAATTAATATTTTTTGTAAAATTAAGTTTTAAGAAGAATTGGACTGA
>JANHJO010006324.1:173108-186315 GCA_032468235.1 Pseudoxyrhopus heterurus | reverse complement strand
ATAAGCCGAGGGTGGTTTTTTCAGCCCTTTTTGAGGGCTGAAAAACTAGGCTTATACTCGAGTATATATGGTAATAAGTATGGTATGAAACTTCCTATGGAATGGAGGTGTTATTTTATTTAATGTAACCATTACTAAATATGCACGCACTGGATATCTGTTTTGTAAACAAGGAGAAAATATAACTGGTAGCGTTTCTAAATAAAAAGCTATAATCTGACTAAAGTCTTTGCCTACAGTCTGCTTTAACTCAAATATAGACCAGGCTCCTTTCAGGGTGCAATAGAATAGGGACCGTGTTGAAAATAATCAATAGCACATCTATACAGCAGCATTATTATTTTTTCATGTTAAAACTGTAAATTGTTTCTACTTAACAAGCAAATATATACCCCATCACTGGTCTCTAGGTCACAAAAGAGGGTTACCCTGTCACCATCACTGATTTCTGAAAAATGTGACATGTATTTAGTTGTCAGCTCCTATCAGCAGCATTCACAAATCAACATTGCATCAGCAGCAAAGCACACCATTTTGTGCTCTTTTTGAAGATAATTAGAGTTCCCTTTTGTTGCAAATAAGATGTAAAACAGCTATAACTGCTGGGGAATGTGATTAAAGTAACCTCTATAGAACCCCATTATTTTAGACAGATTCCTTCAGATGCATAATTTCCCCATTTTAAGAAAACATAATGCATGCATATAAAATTCAAATTGTCGAGACACCTTGAACAAAAATTAGTTTCTCTATTAAGGCATTCTTAGTAGCTGGTTACCATGTAAAACTCTTAAAGTGTATTTTAAAATAATCATGAAATAATAGTGCATGTCACTGAAGGTAAACATTTAACAGAGTTTTTGTTCAGAAAAGGGTATATCAAAGTTTTACTTAAATAAGTTCTAGCGAGAAATATATGAACATTACAGCATAGATAAACAATATTTCAGAATAGAACAGCTCCATATCTTATAAAATAACTTTTTACACAAACACATTGGAGGTTTTTTTTTTGTGGGCAGCTATTCAGTAATAACTGAATTCTTTTAAATTCTGGCGATTTTCTCCATGTTGCCTTTGCAGCTATGGGATAAGGGCCAGAACAGGCTCTAAACCCCTTTTAGCTGTTTTCTGAGTCCCTTTAAAATTTGAATTAGGCTTGAACAAATATTTTTGAACCATTATACTTTTATAAGAAATCTTAAAATTGAGATAGTATTAAATGATATCAAGGAAATTGGACTGTGCTACAAAATACATGGCTCACATATCCTTGGGAAGAGTGTATCTGTATGACAGTTTAGTGTAGTGGCTTAAGGTGCCAAGCTATGAAGAGAGACTGTAATTTCTAGTCCTGCCTTATACACAAAGCCAACTGGATAAACTTGGGCCAGTCATTTTTCTCTCAGCCTTTGAAACTCACTTGAAGGCTCTGCGCACACACAAAAGCATACATTTCAAGATATATCTATAGACATACAGATCTATACATGCACACACATACATTGATCCAGACTCTTGTTACTTTGTGTATGTGTGTATAAATATTTTGTAGCCAAAATTATGACATCCTACCACAAATAATATTCATGATATTACTATCATATTTAGCCTGCAAAAAATCAATGAAGCTTATTGATGGTATCAATGAATAACTGAAATATTTCAGTTTTTTGTTATCATCCAGTAGTCATCCAGATTTTTGCCACACAACTATAGGATCCCTAAATCTTGAGGATGAAGGTATGCCCAGAGATCTGAAAAGTCTTTTGTTGTTGATGTGAGTTACTACATCACATCAATTCAATTTCAATGCAGAGAAAGAATTAAGAAGCATGGGCCTTCTACGTTAAGGAATTCAAATAGAAGATGCATCATGTATTTTATATGATTTGGGGAAATAATCTTGAAGGGTTGATATATTACAACACAATTGCTCATCCAGTGACCATTATTTTTATCAAACAGGCCTAAAATAAAATTCTTACTCTACTCCATGGGGTGTATCTGTATCAACAGGAAATGTTATTAAAGAAGCTTACAAATGAATAATCATGCCCAACAACTCACAGCGGCAATCTCAGCAGGATCGTGTAAGAAACGAGGAAAGTTTTGAAGCCGTGGACTGATTAGGGTGAGCTTGATTCTCTGTCAGGAGAATGTATTGTGCAGTAATCCCTCGGGAGGCAGAATTTTCACCTGAAAAGAAACAGCATTATGAACAGTACCAAGTGTGGCTTGCAGGACACTGGTCTTATTAAGAACTAATGCTAATTTTCACACCATCTCCTGCTGAACTGGAAGTCAGTTTACCACTGGGTTTGTTAATTTACACAGGACACCATTATCTTTGGTTGGTCTTAATGTTTCTGAGTAGAGGTCATTAACTGCTGGGTTCATTATTATCCAGCATGAATTACATATAGTATCACAGAAATACAGTTTTTCATACTCTTCATTTCTCCATATGTGTTTCTTTAAAGATGATATTTAATTTTTGTCACTTCTGTTCATACAGAGTCAAGTCTAGGATATGATTTTTTTTTCTTCCCTGTCTGTCTTAAAAGAAGTAATATAATTATAAATAGGGGATAATAATTCTGAAATCCATGTATAAGAATTGAAATATGTGATAAGATTAAGATGCTGTCTTTGAAAATAAAAAATATATTGTAGAGTTGCTCAAATTTCTCCATGTCATCCATCCCCCAAACCCACCACCTGCCAAGCTTCTAATGTAGGTTGTTTGTTTCAAAGTTGAGCAAGGAATAGGGAGGATGTATGCTAGATGTAAAAGTTAGGAGAGGAGAGATTTACACAAAGGGCTTCGAGGAGCAGCAGTAGATGCTTCAATTGGTTCCCTATTATTTCTTATTGTTTATTTATTTTATTTTGCAAAACCAAAATATCAAAATCAAACAACAACTAGAACATAAGCATGCAGCTTCCACATCGTATCCAATCCTGAACCCTGATGAAAAGGTCTATATAACTCGCCTCCTCCAGAGGTGGGAGTTGCAAGGCTGCCATCTTCTCCACAACCTTTCAAAGAAAAGGATGATTGGTCTTTAATTGTCCAATATATATGTATTTTAGCAGGAGTTGTACTGTTGTCTTCTTGGCAGCAGATGCCATGGTGAGGGAAATACCCCCTCATCAAAAGAAATGTTTAATGCTGCTTTGATTCAACCTTCTGATACCTTCTCACAAAAAATATTGAACCAATCATAAGTGGTAGGTTCCAGATAAGAAGAACTAACATCACATGAGTGGAGCTAATTGCATAGAATCCCATTTGCTTCCTAAGCACTTACAATGTCAAATTTATCCCACATCATTCACAAGTTGAGGGTCCAGTAGTCTTTATTGACACTGCCCAGTCTGTTTCATTTCAGATCTGAATGGTTTTGTTTGCCAAGTGGTGTGAAATTTTTTCACAATGATACAATAGATAGACTTTCAAATAACCCTGGCCTTCTATAAAAAAAAAAGAACTATTCAACTTAAAAAAGACCATTAAGCACAACTCAGCAGACATACTTTTCATTATCAGTGTCTGGTTAATTTTAAGATGCGTCTTCCTCCTGTGGCATTCTAGACATCTCTTATGTCCCTTTATCTTCTGAGATCTTCAGTAAGTCAAGGGATATCAATGGATTTGTGAATAGAGATAGGCTACTCTGAACAACTCAGTCCCCCACTCCGGATGTCCCTTTAATCCGTTGAGTGACCAAGGTCTTAACTGAATTGCCCCAGATGCTTGTGAAATTCCCCAGAGCCCACTGAAAATTGAAATAATCCATTAGGTACCCAGGGTGGAACAATCTAATATTATATGAACTTTCCCACTATGTCAATCAGAAAGGGATCTCATAAAACGGAATGAAAGTTGATGCTATACACTATTAAATCATGTCAAATCTGTCCCAAGATAAAAACCATTTGTTGTACCATGTGATGGTCCTTAACAAATGGTTTTACTTGTTTGTTTAAATAACAAACTTATTGGATTTAAGAGCAAACTAGGAAGTATATTCAGTAGCTTATGATTTATGCTTAAATAAGCCCATTTCCATAAAGATATTAATTCATTTTACTTAAATTGAATCAACCAACTAAAAATTCATTTACTCCTTTCATATCAGTAGTAGCATATTTATAATAGCAGGAAATACTTTTGTGTCTCTGCATGATAGCTTTAAAAAGATGTGATTTTTTTTATTTATTTAATGCAAATAGTTACAGAAGGTAAATTGCTTAGGCATATACAAAGTATGTTTTCATGGTAGCATGGCGACGGAAAATAATATAACCTAATTGTATAGTAAATGGAATGCAGCAACTTTAAAATTATGTATTTTGTAGACTAGCAGATAAAAAAGTTAAAAGAGGTATTGTTTGCAAAATTGTAAAGAGCTGCTTTTCTTTACAATTGATTTCAATGCAGTGTTTTTTTTATATATATATATATGGAATTGGTTCTCTTTTTGTTCTAGTGAACTATCAAAAGGGGAGGTGTTGCTTTGATCTCTTTAAAAACTTTTAATATTCAGATTGCTGAAAGTTGTTGAAATTATTGGAATCTGATAACACTTGAACCCAACTATTTAGTGTCAACAGTTCCAACACTTTCATTTTTTCTCCTTTTACACAGGATTTGTGGATCCATATACTTAGTATAGTCACGTGTATCACCCTGAATTTTTGTCCTTTGACAATATGAACAGCTATTTCCTTCATAACTTGTACACTTGTAAAATGATTCATAACATGTACAGTATTTTGTCAGAAGTAAATTTCATAGAATTCTGTCATACTTTTTTTTTAATTGAATCAGGTCCAATTCTCAAAGACTGTCTGGACAAGTTCCTGGGTTGTTGTTTTTTTGCAAGGTTTTTCAGAAGTGATTTGCCATTTGCTTCCTTTCTAGGGCTGAAAGAAAGTGAGTGGCCCAAGGTCACCCAGCTGGCTTTGTGCTTAAGGTGAAACTAGAATGCATGGACCTGAATTGTGTAGATGAAACGTTATCATCTCTCTGAATACAAACTCATGCAAATATACAAATTATGAATTAGCAATACAGTTTCTTCTCCAGTGTATACCTGATTTCATTCTTTCAGTACAATTGGTCCCAAAAAAGGTAAAATAATTTATTGTTGGCTGGTTCTTGTTAATAAACTATAACTTGCATTGGGATTGCTTTTAATGATGGTAATACATAATAACAGTTGAGAGTTACATGTGACCCATGATAAAAAATAGTTTAGACTTCTACAATACATCTATGTATCCGTCTATACACAGTCAATTCCAAAATGACTGTGTGTAGATAGTTATTTAAAAGTTATTCAAGTTTTAAAACATCATGGAACCTTACAGATCTGGTGATGCTTTGGGATTAACTTTCCCAGAACTTCCAATGGACTGAAATGTTGGCTATACACTGAATATCTCTAAAAGGGATATCAGTTGCAATTCTCTATTACTTTTCAGGAGAATGCCTACCCTCACTTCCCAAAAGATATTTCTTCAGATTTACATTTGTTTGTCCATTCAATTTATACTTCAGTTTCCTCTTCATTTCTCTTATTTAATTAACAATATTTATGGCCTTCCCATTTTCCTTAGTAATTTTGGCTTGTTTTGATTGAACCAGAATAGGCAGCCTGAAGCCCATCAGACATTGATGCACTGCTCCCAGCAACACAACTAGGATGGTCAATGAGGAGGGATGTTCTGGAGAACTATAGATTCGCCACCTGCTGAAAGGTCTAGCTTTCAGGAGTTTTGCCTGTAGCAATTCTGGAAATCCAAATGATGCCCAGTTCTTAGTTTAACAACTAAAATTTCCCATGGAACATGGAAGCGTTGCTACCATTCCTTATCAAAGCCTCTTGAATTTTGGATTAGGCAGAAAGTCATTTATAATGACAAAACATTTTTTAAAAACCTTGTTAGATATTTGTTTATTAAAACTTCAGGCAGAACAGTATCTCAAATCCTTAGTAATACTGATCCTATACTGTACAGTACAGTATGAATTGGTAGAGCAAAATAGTTTCATAATTTGAAATGTCATTACAAAAGTACTAAAAATCAAAGATGTTCCGCAAATATGTTCTATAGTGGCTGCTGAATTTATATATACAATATATGCCTTGTTTAAACTCAGGGGCTGATATCTGCAAAGCAAAGAATCAACCATCAGTATCACCTTGCGATCTAAGATTGCCACAAAGCCAGGTGAGACTTGTAAAAGAACATATCTGTATCTGTATCTGTATCTATATTCTTCTTTATATAAACCTAATTTTTGTTTTGTTTGTTCTACACTTTCTCTCTATCTTACAGAAAGGCAACTTTTAACTCTGACCCAATTTTCAAAACCGAACAGCTGAGCCACAATGGAAATAAAATTTACTTAGCAAAAGAAAGTACTAAATTTCTGATAATTTTCACTGCAAATGTCTGCAAGCTATTTACCATCTTCTCTGAGTTCTACCTTGAGGGATATTCTGGAGTGTTCTTGGCTATATAAGTCCCCATAAACATGCTAATTATAACTGTAGATCAGCTCATCCTGCCATGTTTCCTCAGCAATCCTGTTAAAATGCTTGTTGTCTCAAAATCACATTTTCAAAATAGGACATTCCATATGCTTATGCTTACCTATACCTTTTAGGTGTTATGCCATTTATGCAATCCCATATGTATACTAATAACTTTGTCCCAGTATATGTAACCATCATTTCATTCTTCTAGTGAGAAACTGAGAGTTGCTTGCACCTGTGAACAGCTCTGCTCATTTTCATGAATAGATTGAGGAAGATAGCATGGGAACATCTGCCAGCCCCAAATCAATGTGCACCTGTTCCTACCTCTAAAGGGTGGAGATTGTCAGATTCTGTCTTCCACACCTGTGAAGTTGGAGAGCCAGCTTACCTATCTATTTCTGCCATGTGGACCACTGAGGTGAGCAGCCTGAAATGTTTCTTCTGGCAGACTATAAGCAATGCATAGGTGGGCAATGGCCAAGGCATAAAAAAGCAGATGCTTATTGATGGAGAAGGGATGAAGGAATCTCTCTGCACCAAGTGGTAGCTGCAAAGGATGGGTAGTATCTTAAATTTCTTTGGGACAGGTGACATGGTTTGGAAGAAGTGGTGTTGATTTATGCTGTGGAATTTCTATAAAAATTCTATCTCGGCAAAAGAAGTTTCTAGTTTCTTTTCTCCTACTTCCAGGATGTTTAAAAATTCCTTTAGAGTTATAATTTTTGGAGTTTTGAAGTTTGTAATGGTGGTGGCAGGAACTGGGATTGCCAATAATTGTTTTTAGGTATACTGTAGACTTCTTTTCCTCATTATTAAGCTTCCCTGGTAGACTAGATCTCCCACTATGAAAAGCCCAATGGGAGGAGTTACCTGATGATGCTTCCTCTTAGAGAGATATATTTGCCTATTCCTCTTGACCACCCCAATATTAAGTAAGAATCAAAACAGTCAATCTATGAGCATTCTGAAGTTCTAGCAACTTTTTTTTTAAATTAAATTGAGTCCACATGACAGATCAAGTTGGCAGGAAAAAATTTTTATCAGAGCATTAGTTGAAAACCATGAAGGTTTGGAAAGCTCAAAATTCGGTACTAGAAGCACTTTGTGATTTTTAAGGCCAAACTGCTATTTATTTATTAGACTTATATTGTTTTTATCCAGAAGGTCAAAGCATGGAGATATTTTTCCATTCTTATGCCTACAACAGCAACCCTGTGAGGAGAGACTTGAAAAGAAAATTAAAGTAGACCAATACTCTAACCACTATACCATACTGATTCACAAATTGCATTAATTAGCACATGGCAATCGTTTTTTTTAACATAAAGTACATCCCTGGGCCTCTGGTATGGACTAAGATTACTACTGAATAGAGAGAGGTTTAATCCTTCAGTTTCAAAGACATTCCTTCCCAAAGACTTCCCAATGTGGCAGGTGCAAGAAGCAAAACCTGGATTAATGATACCGCTAGAATTATGTTTTATTAACTGCTGTCTGGTGAGTGGGTGGCCACAGAAGGGTTTGGGTTTGACAGAAGGTGCTAGGAATTCAGGAAAGAAGGGTTGCTTGTCAAATTAAGATCTAGCAGAGAAAAAGTTTTGCCATTTTGCCATTTAGGATCACAAAGCGTGTATTTTCTGTTGTACTCCTGTCCTTTGGAACAATATTTTACCCAAGGTCAGTTCAGTATCAACCCTCCTGGCATTTAGGAAACTTGCTAAAATGGGTTGGTTTTAACAGCTTTGGTGATCCACCCTTCAGTTTGAGAGAAGACCCTTCAAAAGACCCTTGTTTAGTCTGATGTTTTGATAAATATGAAGACTCTGTTTCTAGGCCTTATCTAGGTTGTATTAATTTTTAGGGTTTTTTTGAGCAGGTATATTATTTAACCAAACTTAACAAAGCTACAATTATTTGTAAGCAACGTATCAATTGCAACAGACAAGCTAACTAGAAATAGTTCTTGGGGGTGCTGAGACCCACAAACCATCTACTTATAGATCTTTTCCTCTCACAAATTCTCTACTCTCCATACAATTATGAAAAAGAGGGGTAAGGGGGGTTGAATATTGATATCTACCCAACACAAAGGTATGATTTTAATTTTAAAAAAAGCACTGAAAATTAGCAAAATTGCTGGAGCCGTGCAGATATGTTCAACAGAAGCATATTGCTGAACCAATTACCTGAAGTTATGCCAGTGATAAAAAGAAAATTGATTGCCAAGGGATGTATCAATTTATGCATTGTAACTTTAATTAAGAAGTTATAAAAATCTATTCCAGTTGACACTGTCTGTGAAAGAAAATAAACCCTTTGATATAATTGTATGTCTAGTAAATTGCAATGGTTTCAAAACTTACCTAAGATGAGAGAAAACTGCTTTTATCCATGAATACAAAAATATCTGACCCAAGTCAATTGGCAAACATGGATAATGATATCATTTTTTTCTTTTTTTTCATAGGCAGAAGAATACCTTTGCAGGAAACACTGACAGGATGTTGATAGAAGATGAAAGTTAAATACCATTTAACAGCTTGGAAAGTTGGAAGTTACACTTTTTATATCTTTTTATATATAAAAAGCAGTGGTTACTTTTATATGTGTGTATCCTAAATCTCTGGAAAGAAACCCTTAACCTGTGTGAAATTGCATATTAGATTTAGCAAGCAGATTGGCTTATTTCCCACCATCTAAATTTGTCCAAACATTGGCCTTTATGACCCTTTCTGGTATTTATGTATGGTAGGCAAATGTAAGCTTAATTTCAAATGTCCTGTGGCTACATTGACTTATCGAATGACAAGAAAAGTTCACCTCATCCTTAATTGGAAGACAATTTTAAGAGGGAGTCAGACAGAAAAAATAAAGATCAGACAATATATATAATAAACACTGCTGTTAAATTACTGGAGATATGCCGAGAATCAATTTTTAACTCAAATCATGTACAGATTTGATGCTTACTGACACATTGCCCTCAAGTCATTACAGTATATAATAAAATATGCAAATTTAATGATAGCTTTGTTATAAATGATGAGTTAAAGGGAACGGGAGTTTGGTAATAATTGTAATACCTATAATGAAACCATAATGTTAGTTTCCCTCCATTTAAGTTTGTTAATGTATTTATTTAAAACACAGTATTCGAAATGTTGACGGCAGTTGCTGAATTCTAATGAAGGTCCTATTCTAGATATGAATAAAATATGATAGAAGTGTAGCAGGAGAAATAATGTATGTTTTCTGGTAAGTTAGTTTAATACACAGGAAAATAATTGAATTATTCTGTGCCTGTTGCTAGATTATTCTATGTGCACAAATTAAGAAAGGACTAGTTGCAGGTCCTTTTACAAAGCTGAATAAATGGCCTACAGTTTCTGTTTTTAGTGTAGAAATTTGTAGTCTATTTCCACAAAAGACCATAAACATTTATTGTTAAAATCTTATTGGAGACCAATTACTTTTCTCCAGTTCTTTTTTCTTCCTTACGGTTTAACTGCATGGTGAACACTACAGAACCATAGCTTTGTGAGTTGTGTCAGGCTGCAAAGCACAATCTACAATAGCACAGCCTGCCACAGCATGTCCATTGCAGATCTCCTTCCTTGATTTTCCAGGATCCTCCATTTCCCATTCATCTCTCCAATGAATAGCATAAATATAATGAAAACAGAGGAATTGGCATCATAGGATCCATAGGTATAGGTGACCCACTGTGTCTATCTTGCATGCCCTTTCTTGCTATATATCTTTAATGAATCTGATAGTTTGCGTAGAGCTGCCATCTATTTTCTGAAAAAACCTGGAAGACCTCTAGCTGTTAACAGAGCTCTTGAGATCACTTTGTTGCTATGTTAGTAGTCAGCTCTTAATCATCAGAATTCTGTACTCCTATGTGTAGTCTATCCCCTGCCTTCATTTTCTCCTGCCTGCCTTCAACTGTAATAGCCTGGAAGGGTTTTCATTATTGGAGAAAATATTTTTTCCCCCAGCCCATTTGAAAAGTTTGTCCTGCACCCAGAGGTTCTAGTTTTTTTCCTACCCCCGGTACATGTATATGTTTCAATTATCAGATTCTCTCAAAATTCTTTTTAAGATTTTCAAAGTGAGGGAAGCTGTCTTGGGAATGAAGAGCTGGGAGGGTCCGCTTTTACCAAGTAGAGACAACTGAGAACAAAGGAGGGCAGATGTTCTTAATTTTCATCCAATTCAGAATATGCAGAAGCATATTAGACACAAGATTGGTCCAAGAAGGGATGAGTGTTTTATCTCACTATATGTATTTGTGGAAGATCTTTATATGTTATGTGATGAATTTGTTCTGTGCAGAGAAGAAAGAACATTTCATATGATCTTGCAGGTTCGCTGGTCAGACCTTGATAGTTATGTACATCTAAATATAATTTCAATTGCTGGAAACCTTTGTCACCATTCTGGTTTGGGATAGGCAAGGCAAGGCTAGAAAACATCTCACAATGGGTATTTGAGTTTAAATATTGGAGTATTTATTTATTAAATTTGTTTGCTGCCCATCTCGCTGCAAGGAAGATACAGCTGTTTCTGGTTTGATCTAATTCAAATAGTCAGTCTAATTTAGAAAATGGATTTGATCTGATCTGAAACATCAATTTGTACAATTGAGCTTATATATTTATTTATTAATTCTTTCATTCTTATATACCATCAAATCAATATAAATGCATGGAGTCATTCATGGAGCATCAAACTGTCAATCTGATTTAAATGAAAAAGACTTCTGAACATGTGCAAAAGTCCATTAAATCCATCTGAAGGCATCTGATTCAAATGAAGGCTTAGAACATTTTTGACAATTCAAATCAGCAAATATATTAAATTAGGAGACTCGAGACTCCAATTGCTTAGGATGATCCTTTGAATCAAATCTCCAAAGGGAATAGTTTATATAACAATGGGTTTAATATATGTTGACAAATGGTATAAACGAATACCTCTATATACAGATATATATTTATAATTTTGAGAGTGCCCTTTTTTCACTACACTGAGTGGGAAATCCATTTATTTTCTGTTACAAATGATTTCTGCATACACTCTTCCCTTGCTGTTCTGTGTTTACCAAAAACAAAAGGATCATATTTTAAAAATGTTTAATGTGTATTTAAAAACTGGACACTTCTTCTCTTCCCAGAGAATAAAACAAAGATCCTGTGGGGCATTGTAGTTGACAACACCTGTGATGAATTATTTGTAAATGTAATGAATTACATTACTAGGGGCATGTCAAATTATACGTCGATAATGAATTTTTGGATGCATCTGCTATGTAATTGTTCCCAGCGGACATGTATTCATCTTCACCTGGCATTATTTTTCTGATTTTGGTGGATTTTTTTAATTATGCATTTTCGTTCCTATCATAATTGTTACCATGATCCCTGTTCCTTTGTTCTAATCAGGCCGCTTTAACGCAGTGCATATTCTGAACAAAAGAGGAGGAGAAAACACACACACAGGGATATTGGCTAAACAAAACCCTGGTCTTTATGTGTTACTGTGTAACAGCCTACTTGGCTTCAGAACGTTGGGTGGTGTTGACAGGGAGATCAGTTGTTTTCCTGCTTCTATCTGCCAGCTGCTGCTGCAGTGTATTCTGAAGCACACAAAATGAATAAAAGTTAAAAGCTGTGCCGATGACAGATATGCTTGCATAGCTTTTATTTGGTCTATCTTGGATTTTAATAAGGCAAATAAAGCAAATTGAGAGTGTAAACCAGCCCGTGTCTCGCCTTGACTTTTGTTATGGAAACATTCTCAATGAAACGATCTTTCGTCAGTTTACGAGACCAGAGAGCACCGGTTTTGTGTTAGCCAAGTGTACACAACTTTTCAACAATAATAGTGTTTGCTATCCAGAGCTCAGTTCCACTTCACAAATTTATTCTGCGGAGGCAAACCTTGTCATTAATACCACAGCTCATGGATCAAAAGTCCTTCTGTGAATAATACAGTTGTTTCCCTATTTGATCTGAGACAGCTGATTGATTTGTAGCCCGGTCCGAAAGAAGAATTCAGCTGAAGTACCAGAATTGAAGTTAATTTGCAATCTATTTTGATTCTAAACCTGCTGGGAAATGTGATCTAAGGTCTGATTTTCACATTGCTTACTTCTAGTCTAAGCTACTCAGTTTTCCCTGAAAGTCACCGTGGTTCTAGTTATACTGGGAAAACCACAAGTACAAATAGTCCTCGACTTATAACAGTTCATTTAGTGACTGTTCAAAGTTACAGCGGCACTGAAAAAGTGACATAACTGTTTTTTACACAACCATAACAGCACTCCCATGGTCACATTATCAAAATTCAGATGCCTAGCAACCGACTCATATTGATAATGGTTGCATGTGACCATGTGGTCACCTTTTGCGACCTTCTAACAAGTAAAGTCAATGGGGAAGTTAGATTCACTTAACAACCATGTTACTAACTTAACAACTGCAGTGATTCACTTAACAACTGTGTCAAGAAAGGTGGTAAAATAGGGTAGCTCAAGTGGTTAGAACACAGTACTGCAGATCAGCAGTTTTCCTGATCGAATCCCACCAGCTCCAAGGTTGACTCAGCCTTCCATCCTTCTGAGGTCGGTAAAATGAGAACCCAGATTG
>JANHJO010006324.1:152558-167452 GCA_032468235.1 Pseudoxyrhopus heterurus | reverse complement strand
TCGAACTGCTAAATTGCAGGCAGCTGGGAGCTGAAACTTAATTACTTTAAGTACAGCGTTTAGCCCGCTGCACCATTTAAGTACAGCGTTTAGCCCGCTGCACCTTCTTGGAAAGTTTGTTATGAACCTTAAGTAATAAGTACTTTAATAAAGAAATGGATGTTCATTGCATTTCATAAATATGGCCATCTCACAGCATTTTCACATTTTTTTAATACAAAAAGTTTAAAATAGGATTCTGTTGACTAGTTAAGACTTTGTAGTAGTAGTGTTACCCTTTTCTCTGCCTTTCCCTTTTAGCCCCTAGCAACAATTGTGGGTACATGAAAAGGCCTTTACTCAGGACTTTAGTCCACATTTCTGATGAAATGGAGTGAGGTCCATGAAAACTTGCTATATATGGAAACAGGTTTCACAATCCCTAATGTGGCAAAAAAAAACCAAACGTTTGGATTATATGCTGAAATATGAGTTTATTTCTGTGAATATTAAACAGCTTCATCCAGGATCATTCTAGAGATAAGGAAGACATCTGACAAATCCACTGTGAAAGAAACACTAGTAAGAGAGGAAAATCATCTTTTCCTGTGACTTTCCACTGCAATCTGAGTACCGGAATCCAAAAATGTACCAATGAAAGTTGGAGATAAACTGTGTGCAAATAATATTTATTATTTATTGTGCCTTCAGGTCAGGTTTTTTTTTTTTACTCCTGGTGACTACCTAGATATCTCCATATCAGAACTGGTTTGCCAATGTCTCCTTCTCAGGGCTAAGAGAGACTGGATGGCCCAAGGGTCACCCAGCTGGCTTCTTGCCTACAAGCGGGACTAGAACTCAGAGTCGTTTAGTTTCTAGACTAATGCCTTAACACCAAAAAGTACCAAGAAAAACCTGCACACATTTTTGAGCAGTGGCTGCAATCCAACATAGTTAATCTATTACAGTCCATTCACAGTGAGCATCATCATCACTTTGCTCTCTTGCATATCCATGTTGCTTGTATGTGCATTTATGTGCACATCTGCATGCAAATATCTGTCCCCCCCCCGGATAGCTACATGTTTTTCACTTTGTTCTTTATAAATTATGCTCAGCTTACACATATAAGCCAGTCTACTTTTGCTATTCATTATGCACTACAAACTCCATAAACTGCCACTTTCCAAGAATACAACTGAGGCCTAAGTCAGCATTTTTATGATATCATCTGTACTGGCAAAACATTAAAGGCTCAATATTTAATAAACATAATAAACATCCCCATGAAACAAATTGTTCATAAACTACCTGTTTAATTTTTCAGGGTTCCTGAACCACATATTTTCTTATTAGTAGCGAGCCTGCTGGGCTGCAGGATAGATAGGGCCTGTCAGGGACAGAATATAATGTAGCGGTTTTATGAATTATTTCTGTGAGGAAAAGCCTATTACAGCTGACAAGATGATGATATTAGCCCATCATCATTCCAAAGGCACCACCCTTCCCCCTTTCATCCATCAGGCCTCTTGTATGGGAGCGGTTCGCCAGGCAGGCTTTGCATTGCCAACACAAAGACAAATACTTCCCTCTTTTCCGAGTCCATGAAACATTTAGTATTTCATTTCAAATCATGGCAGGTGACAGTAACAAATGGCCTAATGAATCTCCCTTATTGTCCCCGGTGAATCAGAAGATGAAAGAAAAGTCAAATCTCTTTCTCTGTCTCTCCTCTCTCTCCTCTGTCTCTCTTTTTATCCCCCGAGATTGGATTTGTTTGTTTGTTTATTCACTTGGCCTGAGTAAAAATGGTTCCCGCCAGATTCTAAAATGAATTTCTGGGTTGCTGGCAATTAGCAATCAGCAAACAATGAATGAGAAAAAGTAGAAGATCGGCTATGTTCCTCTGATGCTCCCTTTTTCTCAATTTGGAGCATAATTACCTGGAAATGGATTTCTGTGAGGTTTTGGCATTGCATTTTTTTTTTTAAATGTAAGTATATATTAAATGGGTAAAAGTGGAGCTGGGAGAACTAAAGCAAAAAAAAGAACATAAAATGGAGTTGTATATTAGATAATTCTAATAAGATGTGTGCGTGGGAAAAATGTATCATGAATAATAAACTTCTTATTGCCTTTTTTGTTTTATTTAAAGGGAAATTGCATTGATGGTGCTTAAATTTTTTAGCAATGATATACCCCAGCCATACAAGTTTTATGTAAAATTGTTTTCTAAATGTGGTTGTCAAAGAGAGAGGTCTCTAGCAGAGATGTGAAAGATAGATTCTCATTTTAATATTGTACTGCAAGGCTGAGACACTTTCCCACAGATTGTTCTACATGTCCTCCCTATCACCTTTTCTTCAATTACATTTTAAAATTTGAAATATTTAAAGACTACCCACAGTCTATAGCAGTGTTTTTCAACCTTAGGAATTTAAGACGTGTGGACTTCAACTCCCAGAATTCCCCAGCCAGCATATGCCATGGGAAATTGAGGAGTTGAAGTCTGCACATCCTAAACTTGCCAAAATTGCAAACCACTGATCTAAAGGTTCTCATATTGGGTTACCATTCAATAGAAAGTAAGCTTAAATAGTAAAACCAAGTGCAATTAATAACCAACATTGTTATTATAATGAAAAAGGAACATCTGATTGTCCCAGGTCCTTAGGAAGGACTGGGTATGAGGATAAAAATGCAATGTACAGTCTAAACACCTGACTGACTGTGTAATAAACCTTAATATGCTGATTCTGTAAACCGCTTAGAGAGAGCTGAAAAAAGCACTGATAAGCGGTATACAAATCTAATGCTATTATTATTATTATTAATATAGAATGCTCAATCATCATCTTAGTCGGAAAGACATATTAGAGATTTAAGGCAGGATAATTTACAGGAATTAAATCCTGAATGAAAGGATAATACTGGATGTTTGTCTGGAAACTAAAGGCAGATTGTATCAGTACACATCTATCCTCCATGAAGACCAACACAAAAAAAATATCTCAACAAAAAAGGTCCACTCTTGTGTCCTCTCCAAAGTGTTCCTACAATAGAGGGATGTTTTTTCTCCTGATGTAACTTGTAAGATTTCCAAACTTCTATAGATTGGGTCAGTAATCTTTATTTTTGCTAAGTCCTAAAAATAGTAGTAAGTCAGAAACTTTTGTGAGAGATAGCTTACACATTTGCTATCTAGGACAATAGAATGAAAATCATTCTGGCATTAATGCTTCTATCACTTGACAACATAAACCCTTGGCCTCAATGGGGGGAAATGAATATACCCAGTGAGATTCTCACACCCCTTTTCTTTATTAATCACATCCCTCTCAGTTTCCTCTTCTTGGAAATTTTCTCTCTCTCTTCTTTCTGCAATACTCAAGTTGTTCAGAAGAATTATCTGCATCTATAATGTGGCTTTCTCTAAAAATAAAGTTTTAAAATACTTGATCTTGCCTGATACAGTAACAATAGATTTTCTTAGATTAAATGGAAATCCTTTTTAATTGTCCATCCTGATTATCTTTATTGCACTACCTGTCTTTGTTAATTAATACTGATATGATTTCAGCAATGGTTATGAAGCACTAAATGGACACAAGATCACCTTTATAACCATATTAATCTAAGGTTCTAAAATTTTCATTTCATTTTATACAACTTGTAATTCTCTTTTCTCTTTTGTTTTGTTTTTCACTGATTGTCTTGGTTGTGCTTTCAAATATCTTTAAAGTAAAATACCTGCTTTTCTTGTTTACACGACTCTGTGAAGCTCAATATCCATGGATAGCACTGAATAAACTGGCACTCAGATATATAGAATGTTTTCTTAATTAAACTGACAAAAGCAGGAAAAGCACTTTAATGCTGGAGCATTTCATTTTTTCCATTCATACCCATTATCTCTCTTAATACCATGATACCCTAACTAGAATGGAGGACTGACTGGGAGGACTACTGTTCTACATTTTTTAATTTGCAAAATCTCAAGTTCTCTTGAATGTGCAAAAAAGGGACAGCAGAATGGGACAGAGGCACTGACCAAAATAGGAGGTGAATAGCCCCTTAAAAAGTTGGTGCATGGCTCCTTGCTGTTACAAATGGTTCTATGACTTAGATGCCACTGTTAGATGTTACTGAAAAGGTCATTTTTACAATGCTATCAACTGTGAACAAGCTGTAACTCTTCAATACACTACCTACGCTTTATTTGCCTACTTCCACCTGGACTGCTGACAGGTATGCTCTCAGATGATGCCTTACACCTGCTTCCTTCCCCACTTGAACTTCAGTAGGAAGTGATAATAATACTTGATTTGCATATTTTATGCAGTATTCGAGATGTGTTATTATTTCACCCCCTCTCACAGCTATATGTATTGTAGGACAGCAGTAACAGGGTCTTGGTTAAGACCATATCCTAAAACCAGCAATTTCTGAGAAGGGAACCCCTTCAGGACCCAGTCAAGTCTCAGTAATGCATGCCAGGTCTTATTTGTGAGTTAAGTCACAGATGAGGGAAGTTTTTATTACAGGCTGATTTGTTGTTCAGTGACAACAGCAAAAAGCAAGGACTTCTGAAGACCTGCTGACCAGGAATTGAAGTTAGGGTCAGAACATGAGACTGATACAAGGGACTGTTCCTCTGTTCCCAGAGGGAGGCTTGCCATATATTCTCATACCTTGTCACACCATGACATTCCTTCCTACCCCCTCCCACCTGAATTTGCACACACTCCTCACCCCATGCCATCCAGTGCTCAAAACAGATCCACGCATCACCTTAAATCATTCATTTGTCCAAAGAAACAGCTCATGCAGAGTAACCACCTCCCTTCTGTAACCAATCAACCATGGCCTACTTCCACAACTTTAAACAGTTGGCCAAGGTCACTCTTCAATTCATATACCACACAAATCTCACCCCTGGCTCTCAGTGGAGGGAGAGTGGATGGTGTGATAACAGGGAAAACCTCACATCCTTCAGGACATGACTTATATTCTGAGGTACATATCTGTAGTTTGCAGAATGTACTAAACTATCTTGTAGTTCCGCTAGTAGGTTATAGAAATTGGAAACGCCTTCAAATTATGGTAAAATCTGAGGTATTTTGTAACAATCTAAATTCAACATTTATTCCAAGCTTACCTGGTCTGGTCCAGCTCCGCGTGTTATGTGAATGTTGACTGATACTAGCTACTAAATACTAGTTCAGCAGCTGTTACTCCTCGGCTATCTGTGTTGCTCAGGATCTGATTTTCAAAATGGGAAGGCTGCCATTAGAAGCTTAGTGGGAAAGACTAAGATGATGGCTTAGGAAAAATGCTTGATAGACAGAATTCTCCATTCCCAATGTTACTGGACCCTAATTAGAGCAATAACCTGGCTTAATTTTGGCTCTTCCAAAATCAACCTAGGAAGTGTATCTGTAAGGGGAGCACCCAATATGAAAAAGCAAAGCAGTCCCAAAGAATCCCAGTCTGGATCAGGACCATGGAATGTGTTTGTGTGCTCATGTGAGTATTTAAAAACTATTATTACTTGTGCTATTAATCCACAGAAATTCAGTATGTTCCCCAATATTCCATGGGTTGAGTCATTTCAATAAATTCTGAAATTCAGACAAGAGTATCAACTCTTCAGCAGTTGGCAGTTTCTCAGAAGATATTAGCACTTTTAAGAAGAAGAGAAATGTGTGTATTTTCTGTTTCATAAGGGTTTCCTTTTCTTTCCTAAAAGATGTGAATTTTTGCAAAGCCGGCGTAGATTCAGTAAACACTCTTGAGACATCTTTGCTTGCTCAGAATCCCTGTCTGTTAATAATGCCTTTGAATCCCAAATCCAACTTAAAAAGTACAGCTGAGCAGGAAGCTTTTGTTAAAAGTAGCATTTTGAAATGCTGTCAGTAACTATCATAAATATTTGAGAAGTTAATATTTTAATCTTCAGCAATCACACTGAAAACATTTTTAGTGACAGACAGTGCTTCATTAATAGAGTTCTATATGTCTAATTGCTTTAGGCAATGAGAGTTGCATTATTTTGACACATGACATGCAATTAGTACATGGTCACACGGCTAAAGGGAGATTTTACACCTTTTTTCCTCCTATATTCAGAGCGAATAATTAGCATATTTTTTCTGCTGAGAATAATCATCAGAGCCTTAGATCAGAAATTGTCTAATGAGGTAAAACTCCAGTTGTTGACATTAATACTTATGACATTTCATTCTACTTTCTTACTTCCCATTGCAAAAAAAAAAAAATGTAAATCTGCACTACTTCATTTACCCTTTTCCAAGACGTTCAGAAAATTCAGAAATGTTTTCCTGCTGTGGAAAAAGCATTTTCACAAAGGAAAGAAGGAAACATTTCTTGCAGCTTGCCAAAAGTGCAAAAGAATAACCCAGTTCCACGTAGCAGATGGTTTTGTTTGTCATACCATAAATTCCATTCAGTGGTCATGTTCCTGTTTTGCTTGGGTGTGGGGTGATCACGTGCACACACACACAGGAATCTGGCTTATCTATCCAGAGTTAAGTAATTTGTGCTTATTTATTTGTTTATACCCTGCCTTTATTATTTTTACAAATAACTCAAGGCAGCAAACATGTCTAAAAACACGCTTCTCTTATTTTTCCCACAGCAACAATCCTGTGAGGTGGGTTTGGCTGAGAGGAGGTGCCTTACCCTGCTGACTTTCATAATGAAGGAAGAACTAGAACTCACGGTCCCCCACTTTCTAGTCTGGTGCCCCAACCACTAGACCAAACTTGTCTAGTGCTTAATATATATTAGCAATAGCGCTTAGCAACAGCACCTAGACTTATATACCACCTCACAGTGCTTTACATCCCTCTCTAAGCAGTTTACAGAGTCAGCATACTGCCCCCCAACAATCTGGGTACTCATTTTACCGACCTCAAAAGGAGAGAAGGCTGAGTCAACCTTGAGCCAGTCAGAATTGAACTCCTGGAGTGAGCAGTGAGTTAGCTCTGCAGTACTGCATTCCAACCACTGCACCACCCTACTAATTAGGGCTACAGATTTTTAAAAGTAAGAATTGGAAGGAATGTTTCAGATATGAGGACAAGAACAAGAAAGCACCTCTCTCCATTTCATTAAAGCAGCCGAGCTTCGTTCAGGATTCTACATGAGTTGGAAGAAAAAAATGATTTGTTCAAATCTATTTACTGTCAGTAAGAGGATGCCTTAAGCAGCATCTTTTCTTTTTCAGGCAAATACAAATGCCTGTAAAAATGTCAGGCTGCTTTAATTAATAGAAGAAAGATTCTGAATTCATGCAAGTTCTGACCCACTGCTTCCCAATCAGGGAAATCATGGCTTCGCTGAATTTTCCGCAATATAAAATGAACTTGATGAGATGTAATGCAACCATGTTATACCAAAAGCAGGTTAGCTTCCAAGATACAAGATACCAAAGGAGTATTTGCGGCCAGGAAAAAAACCCTCAATTTGATCTCATGTCATTTATATTTCAGTTTAATTAAAATTATGTACAAATAACGTGATTGTTCTCTACTTCAGCATTTAACTATTTATCTTCTGACTCAGTAAAACTTACAATTTAGTAAAAACTGTTGGAGCTAAAATAATTCAGCAGAAAAGTGAGTTTCAGTAAAAGTACATTCAGTTTCACTGGTGCTGATTAAGAGCTATGTCTGCATGATGCAAATATGTTTGTTTTTCCTCTAATTTCTATGAACTGAAAATTATTCATTAACTCTTTAAGTTAACTTTTAAATGCTGAGACAAGGCGTAGCCTTAAACTATCATCCTCAGCCCCTTAGTTCCACCTCAGACAACTTCTCAGGATTGTTGTTGTGCATCACCTTGAGCTCCTGACTGGCAAGGGAATTTTGAAAGTTGAAGTCCACATATCTTAAAGTTGCCAAGTTAGAGAAACACAATCTCCAGCATATGCTTCTTTGCAGCCTTATTGGCTCTTTGCAATTTTTTCTCTAGGCCAGACAATATAAAGCAGACAATACAAAGTCAGTTTGGTCCTGTGATTAAAGCGTTAGACTAACAAGCAGGAGTCTATGAGTTCAAATCATGCCTTAGCCATGAAAGCAATTGGGTGATCTTGGTCTATCTCAGCCCAACTCACCTCAAAGGGTTGTTGCTGTGGGGAAAATTGGAAGAGGAAGATGTACTGTATTTGATATGTTTGTTTGCCTTGAGTTATTTGTACAAATAATAAATGAACAAACAAAT
Organism: Pseudoxyrhopus heterurus; assembly: GCA_032468235.1. Lineage (NCBI taxonomy): Eukaryota > Metazoa > Chordata > Lepidosauria > Squamata > Pseudoxyrhopus > Pseudoxyrhopus heterurus. The sequence continues at coordinate 159,223 of JANHJO010006324.1, read as the reverse complement.
AACTAAAAGAGTTCCCTTTCCAGCAGGGAAGGATTTTAAATCTTAGCAGGAGTAGAACATAGAAATTACTAATGATCGCCATCTTTCTCAAATTTAAACAAATGAAATAGTTTAAATTGTGTATAATGTAATACAACTTTCAAAATTTCTGCATGGTATAAATGGAAGAGAAAGGAGAATTTAATATTTGAGCATGTCCAAGTTTCTAAATGCCTTTATAGTGGAATCTGTGAGTGTTATAAGCAGAAGTCTTCCAGTTCATATTCTCAATGTCTGATTTGGAAAAAAAGGCTTTATTGTGTGTGTGTGTACATTCTCCCTTCACTGACTTGAATATTAATTATGCATACATTTAAATGGAGGGGGGGAGGAAACAGCAAAATTCCAGTGCCTGCAAAGATCACATTGTGTACAAGATAGTAAAAAAAAAGTCAATCAAATTAATAGTCCACATTCATACTATTCTAGTCTGTGGGAGATTTTTCCAAGAATAACATCAAACATTTAGTATCACTTGCAACAAAGGGATGAGTTAATATTGAACATAGTAAAATATGTCTTTATTAATATTCAATATCTTTCTGTTAATTTGCATCTATATATGAGTGAATTTCAGTGGTGAGTGAATATAAATTATACTCCTGACTCAGAATACATACTGGATATTTTCCTAGGACCTATATACAACAAAGGAACAGTTTGTATGAAGAAGTTTGAAAATAAATAATTACAGCTAACGAACAGCTTGGGAACATGAAACATATGACAGCTTGGCTACTACAAATAGTTATATCTTACTGTTTTTAGGGCAATTTGGTGGGGGATATATACCCACATACAGTACATGTGACTAGTAATATTTATCATAAATAAATTCTTAGAACCCCTTGCAGGAGCAAACGTACATTTTTAAAAAAAGATTTCCAGGGTCACAAATGCCATGGCAGTGGTGTGTTGACATCAACAAAAGGAGAGGGTGTCAAACATTTTGGCTTTGTTTGTTTTGTGCAAAATTTCAGGATCTTGAGGGTCTCCAAAGCAGCAAAAATGCAACAGCACGTATTTCTCAAACCTGCTACATGAATTTTCCCTTATTGTTCCACACACCCTGGATGAAGTGTGAGAAATAAGCATTTGCCAGCTTTGATAGCTTTTTTCTTTAATGTCTGTGCAGGGCACCACAGCAGTGTCATGCATGAGCAGTCATAGGTCCCTTTAGTGGAGGTGAGGAATCTGTGGCTGAATTACAATTCCTAGCAGACTAAGCCGGCAGTGATCTAGCAAAAGAAGAGAAAACAGTTCAGCAGTTTTTTGAAAGCTGTGGGTGACCTGCCCTTGCCTGTGTGTTTCAGAGGAAATGGTGAAAGTCAAATCCAATTCTCCATTTTAGCTTTTGGAGCCTCCTGATTTGGAGAAACCTGTCTGGGTCTGTCATTCTATCCATTTTCCAATACAAGATGTATCTGAACTCCATGGTTTATTTGAATATTTCATTTTGCAAACATTCCCAGAGATAAAAATTATAAAACTTCTAGAGAGGGTTTGGTTCTGTCCCATTTCCTCCTACCTTGGATACCATTTTATACCCTCTAATCTATCCTGCTTAGCATACATTTTCTCACATATGGCAATGACCATTCATTTCACAGCCACTTAGATCTTAAATCTTATAACAATTAGCCAAACCTTAATACAACCTTATGTTGGGAGATTCCATAGTGCTCTATTCCAGTGATGTCGAACCTTTTTTGGTTCGTGTGCCAAATCGCTTGTGCGCGCGCGCTCCTGCATGTCCCCCACCCACAATGCAATACGCGCGCCCCCGCGCATGCGCACACGACCCCCCCACGCATGCACCCGGGATTTCTAGCCCAACAAAGAGCAAAAAAACAGCTGTTTTGGGGGGGTTGGGCTAGAAACCCGGGGCTCGCATGCGCATGCGCAGTAGAGCTGGGCTGGGCAACAGCTGGCGTGCCGGGCGATGTGGCTCTGTGTGCCACTTTGGGCACGCATGCCATAGGTTCAACATCACTGCTCTATTCACATTTGCCATCCTGCAATTCTCCATTACTGAGATATGCTTACGGAGATCAACAATTGCCTATACCATTGGTATAATTAAAGCAGAAAAATCTTTTACCTGGTGATTCTGTATATTTTCTTGCATTCCAAGCATCATTTCATATCTACTATAAATTAATAGAATCTTAAGCTACTTGCCTAATGTACCCATAGACACAATGTCTTTAGAATGAATTTTCTATAAATAAAAGCTGTTTTGGATATTAAAAAGTAAATATTCTGGAATTATCTAAATTAATGATATCTAAATAACAAGATTCCAAGTTCCAGACCCCTATTCTCATGAGACTAGAATAGAACCTTCAAAATGTTATTTTTATTTACATTGCAGTTTCTGCAGAGTTCTAAATTCATTGATAAAAATCATATTAAATATCTTCCCAAAGATAGTAAATTATTGCACCTTTTGCTCATAGCTTGCTGATTAAGCTGTTTAGTAAAAAAAAGTGCAGCAGCATCTTAATATCACAAACTCATAGCATGGAAATGTGTCCTTGAATATACAGTTAATCCTTTCTTGTAGAGTTAAGGCTTTGTCTCATATAAATTATGATTGAAAAAAATGAGAAAGGGCAGCAAATATTTTGCAAGATGTATTACAAAATGAAAGTAATCCTTTAAAGCTCTATGAGAGTTATGCTAATGACAAAAATGTGGTTTTCAATTAAGAGGACTACAATATATGATCAAATACACAACTATGCAAGAGTTGGGCTCTGAGGACCAGACTTGTTTTATGGACCTTGGGGGCCACAAGGACATATGTGAGCATGTGTCAGACTTAATTCAGACACTCTGTCACACTGTTTCTCTCTGTTGTACCTATACACATCTTTATGGGCATGTCCTTCATCCTCATTGTAGTTTTTAAAGGTATTACAGAGTTTCCTGCCCGATAACCAACCCAAAAATCACTAGCAAGGACCAGAAAAGAGCAGGTGAGGGATTTTAGTGTTTTGCCTAGCAATCATTACAAAGAAGGACAAAGGTACAGATATTGCTATTTCGAGGAGCTTGTCAAGCAACCTGAACAATGAATGATTAAAGAGCTTGATGGGACTTGTGAGGAATCCCTGAATTCCACAACCTTTGCACTCAAAGTCCACATGGTAGAAGCTCCAACTATCTGAACAAGGAGCTGAAGACAAGGAACAAGGGAAATTAGTAGTATGTCCATGGAAATAGAAAGAGTGTTAACTTGCATAGTGGAGATTCAAATCCAAATCATTATAGATAATAAGTAGAACCTAAACCTTGAAGAAAAACCAACTATGTCTACCCCTACTGCCTTCTCCAGAATGTTGTATCAACTCTGCATCACTGTCTTCACTTGGTGGTGGTCTTCATGATTGCAGATCAATAGGGTGAACTCTTGGTGTGTCAGATTGAATTCAGATAACATTGCTGAACCTCTAGGCCTCCACATGTTACCGACAATACTTTTGCAATGTTGGCTGAGACTACTGGGGGTTGTATTTCAAAGTGTAGGTCACTTTGGAGCACCACAGCTATTTTATAAGGGCAGACAGAGTAGCATAAGTTTCTACTTTGCACTGTTGATTACTCAGAAACTGCAAATGTGGCAGAAGGCATAGCTCAATCTAGTGATTAATGATTTATTATTCAAATTATTCCTGTTTCTACCTAACTTTTTCAGAATATTAACCTGAGGTGAATTACTATAAATACCAGTTCTGATGCATACTCTGTTCTGTAACTTCAGAATGGAGTGGGAGAAAGAAAGTTGTAACACATGCTGTTCTTTTCCTCACTGTTCTGAATTTAGGAATAACTTGTGGAACAAAAGGTAATGGTTCATTTTCTGTTTAATTTATGTGTTAGTGCCCCTACGATTTTGTGGGCCATATACTGTATATATAAAAACTATATCAGAATAGTTGTATCAGCAGTACCAAGCCTTCCTGGCTCCATGGACCAGCAGTGGCAGTGATGAATGGCAGCAGCAGTGGCTGAGGGGATGGTTTTGCACACACAAATGGAGCTTCGCAGCCCAGTTCCCAATGGTCCATGACCTGGTACTGCTGTGACCATGGATTGGGGACCTCTGAGTTATATGGAAAGTTCATTTCCAAACATAGGATAACTCTGGGGCCAGAAGTATGAAATGAATAGTAAATAATAACTACCATCTGATAGTCTTGTCTCTGCATTACTTGAAAAGGAGCAATGGATTAAATTAATGACTTCTTTCTTGTGATAAAGGCCCTGATATAAGACAAAAATAAAATAATAGGAAGTTGGGGGGATTTTAAAACTAATGTAGTCCAGTTTCCTACTGAGAAGAAAAATCCCTTGTACAGCATCTCTAAAACTTGACCATTAGTTTTGGAACTAGGAGCTTTAAAAAAAAGCACACACTGATTGAAGCTATTCTTTTGTCAAAGTACTCATTCCATAGGATTTCTTCCCAATGTTTAGCTGAAATCCTCTTTCTTGTTATTTGAAATGGTAAATTGTTATCCTTTGAAGTAACTGAAAACAAATTTCTTCCATCATCCTTATGATAGTACTTCTGATATTGAAAAGAAAAGCAGAAATAAATCCAATTTTGTGCAGCTGTAATTCCTGAGAAACCTAATATTCTAATAAAGGAAACCAAGACCTTTGTTCTTCTTGGCTCAACTGGATTCATCTGCTACAAGAACAAAGAGAATGGTGACAGATTATAATTGAGCAGAAAAGAGGAAAAATTGGGGAACAAGCGGGTGAAAGCTTTACACAGAAATGAAGTGTAGAAATTGTAGAGAGTGAAAATTACTTGAAGATAGTGGCCATTCACAAAATAGCTGTTGTTACACATAGTCTTTTACTACTCTGCGGATTAACACATGTCATGCAATAAAAAAAAAATGGGGCTGAGCAGCACTTCAGATCGGAAGGCTAAGAGGTGCTTCAGAGTGTGCTGTGATGCTCATGTAACACCTGTCTGCTTCTCCTTAAAGCAGATGCATCTTTTCTCAGGATGATCTGATTGTCCTTATTTGTAGCAAAGCTCAAACGCTTTTACAAAGTAACTGGACAGAGGAAAGTCTAAAGAACAAAAACAAAAGCAAATAAAGGATATGTGTAACTTCATAAACAATGTGATTTCATCACAAGAGATAGGATAACAATGACAACATTATAATTATCAACAACTTCCAGCAATGATGTCCTGAATAAATCATGTGATTGGCACTTCCTTGGTTTTTTTTTTTAATTTGATCTTTTCCTTAAAAACTGGCACCCTATTTAGCTTGGCATCCTAGGCAACCACCTGAATCTCCCTTATGGGTAGGCTCCCCTGCAGATATGATGACATTATCTACATTATGTATTATAAATGGCAAAACATACTCAAAAAAACTTCTTCATATTTTTAGAATTTGTAGTTCCTGGTTCTGATTTCACTCTGCCACACTTGCCAAGAGATATTAGGTTGCAGCTAGTTCAACCAGAAATTTTTTAAAATGATGTGACTTTGTCTTTCTAAAGTCACAATTTATAGCTACAGGCTATATTCTTTTTCAAAGGACATGTATTCCACTAATTAAGGTTAATGGAAATGACAGCTCTGTATGAAGGTTAAGGTTTCATAGAAAATAATTTTTGCAATAATAATAGTAATGGAGAGAAAGGAGTGTAATTCTGGAGACGTAAATGTTAGCTGGTGGGTGGATTAAAAATAAGATAGATAGATAGATAGATAGATAGATAGATAGATAGATAGATAGATAGATAGATAGATAGATAGATAGCAATAATATAGATGTAGATGGATTGGATATATAGATATAGATATATAGATATATACATATACATACGAAGACTTTTAGTAAAAAATGTGCTGAACCAAAATTCCAGATTCTCCTGTCAATGAGGCTGAACTTGTTTTTAAGTATATGAAAAGTCTATGCAGTGAGTTTTATTTCTGTAATATATATGTCCTTTAATATATATTTTTTGAAAAAGATTCCAGTTAGCCTTGTAACTGATGTCATGGTTGCATCTGCATTTTTCAGCAACTCCGTACCCGGGTGGATTCAAATGTTTTACCTGTGAACAAGCAGTTGATAACTACGAATGCAACCAGTGGGCTCCAGATGTATACTGTCCAAGAGGTAAATCAGCTTTATGTTGCTAGAAAAGCAGTGAATATGGATCTCTTCTGATGATATTTTAAATGCCCCATGCAGACTGTTAGCATCAGTCTAGCTTTTCATCTACCAGCTTGGAAGGTTGTGTGACACACCTGACCCTGCTGATATAGACGTCCTTATGCTTGTAGACATTGCTATGTAGGCAGATGAGATGCTATAATCACTTCATGTGAAAAAGACTCTCCGGACATATATAAGAGCGTTGATATGTTGCTATACTCTACATAGCCATGGTATTGTATTAGGAGTTTTTACAGAATAGTAGCATCTTTTTTGATGCAAACCAATGTAAAACTTTATAACATGAAAAAAATGTTTCTTGCATCTAATTGCTAGAACATCTTGCTGTAGCAATAGCAATAGCACTGTATTTATATACTGCCTATCAGGGCTTGCAACCCTCTCTAAGCGGTTTACAATGTC
>JANHJO010006324.1:131856-147955 GCA_032468235.1 Pseudoxyrhopus heterurus | reverse complement strand
AGCCTGGTGAGATTTGAACTGCTAAATTGCAGGCAGCTGTCAGCTACATACTAATTACTAAGTACTGCTAAGTAATGCTCTTAACCGCTGAACCACCAAGGCTCTTGATGCTGTTGTGAAAAGTCAAGTCACTTCATTTGGTCTTGCCAAACTTTTATCCCCATCAAGCTTTGGGGAATATTTGGGAAAAGCTAACTTTTCTTTTCTTTTCTTTCTTTTCTTTGATTGGACTTGCTGGCATTGTGGAGATTTTCCAATATATGGCCCAGGTATTACATGTAGCTCTCAGAATCATTTTCTGCAACCTACAGAGTTACTTTGTAGGTTCTGAGGACAATGCCTACCAGGACATTTGTACGTTGGCCTACATGAAGCAAGCCATGAAGAGAAGTGGTCTGATCTTATCAGGTCTCCTGGCAAGAGTAGGACTTGCTTAGCTGAGCTAGGCAGCCATTGTCCTAAAACCTTCCATGCTAAGAACTGCTGCTATCTAAAAAATTCTCTCTGCTATCATATTTCATGTCAGGCAGTGCTTCTGAGATGGCATTTGGACAAGGAAGACAGGTTAAATAGCTGAAGTATATCAGGATGCCCTAAAGAGGAAAGAATAAGGCAGCTGAGGTGGAGGGCCAGGACCATCCCTGTGCTGTGTAAGGAGTGGGAAAGGCAAAGTGAAAAGGCCTGTTGCCTTAACCACTATACTTGGCTCCCTTTCTCTCTACTAGGGCTGTGCAAAGCATTTAAAAGTTTACATATTTCATAGCAGCATTGGCACAGGCCAAGTGTCTCTACTCATTTGAAATAGGCATGTCCTCTGGAAGGCTGGCTCAACTGCTTCAAGATCATCTCCACAAGCATATCTATTCCAACCACTTCACTTTCCTGTCAGTCCTAGCAGAAGACTGGGAAAGCCTTTGAGAAAGCTTTGTACTGTCTAATATACGTTTTTGTCTGTCGTCTGTCTGACATTGGTCTGTCCATCCATCCATCCATCCATCCATCCATCCATCCATCCATCCACAATTACTAAAGTTCTATGGTTGGACTGCAAACTTACTTAACATTATTAAATGGAAAAATAATAGAACACAATATTATAAAACATATCAAGCTATTATCCCACTGTAATGCACAAAAAAGAACTATGTGTGCCGGGTGTGCCTCCCCAAGGAATGTCTTCCACAAATGCCTTCCATATCTGGGAAGAATCTCTTTCATATAGTAACTTTTGAACTGCACCTCAGTTGTGCCAATGGAATATTTTTTTCTGACTAATACAAAAGCACACATCTTCAGTCTTCTTTAAAGGAAAAACTGACCCTGCCAGGAAATCCAGAAAATTTCTCTTCCTACCTGAAGTGCTGATTTTTTTTCCCCCATTATCATTTTTGGAGAAAAATAAATTATGTAAAAGAGACATTCCAACCTATTAAAATCCCTGCTCCCTTTTGTTCCTATAAAGTCCTTTGAAGCCTTTATATTGAATTATGACGGAAATTTGAGGATGAAAAACCTGACTAAGCTTAGAAATAGAAAGCATAGTCAGAAATAATGTCCTTAGATCCATAATCATAAAATCTTATACCGGAAGGGGATTCCAGAAAATGATACACAGTTATTAAATATTACAGAGGAAAATGGGACAAGACGATATATCTGGATTTTTAAATAAAGTAGATAATAGTATTGGACTAAATCTGTTCTTTTGGTTTAAAATCTTACTAATTAAGTTAAATGTAACACTAAATGTTCAGTATGTTTGCAGAATGTCAGAAAAATGATGATATTTAGAGTCCTACTATGGTAATAATAGCCAATCTCTTTCAGAGATACAATATCTGCTTTAAATATCCATGGCCACATTCCCATAAAAAAACCCAATGCATACACAAAATAAAGATATATTCTTCAAGCACAGCCAAGGGACTTTAAGAAATGCTATAAATAATGCAAACACAAGAAGCTTAGAGTTACTAAGCAATTGCATGACGAGGAAGGCCTGGTAGCTGTGCAGATTTGCTACCACCTCTAATTTGGAAAGTGAGAGGAAAAGAAAAGAAAAGAAAATATATATGATCAGGGTACTGAGGTTGATGGATTTACAGAAAAAGATGTAAATATAAGTTACACTTCTAAGGCTATTTAACAATCAACTCCTATTAACAAGGAAAGTGATTATAAATACATAAAGCTATTTCAGACTATGATACTTTATTAAAAGTATTTTGGTTTAATATTGACTTACGTAATCAGTCTTATGGATACAATGACACTGGCATTTCAGATTCTGAAAGACTATGATGTTCTTCTGCAGAAATCTATTTTGCTTTAACAGTATACTTAAAGGTTACTTAAAATTAAGAAAGAAAAATGTACTTTAGATCCAACTTGTATGACATGAGATAGTGAAAATCATAGAAGATTCTACAGAAGCTGTACCTAATCTCACTCTTTCAAAAGTCAGCTTTGAAGATATCTAGTTTCTAAGATCCTGCACATATTTAGCAGATTCCTTTCCTCTATGTTATCTGCTCTTTTCATATGAATTGCTTATCAGACAATAGAAGAAAAATAGTAAATCTATTTCGATCACAACATTAATAGACCTTGCATACAAAAATTTCTGCAATCTAGCTGTTGGAAATTTGTGCTGTACTTCTTCAGAATGTATACTTGTAGCTGTGCTAGCAAAGCTGATTGTGTTTTATAATATTAAAAAGTTAATATTTTTAATCCATTTTCTTTTTAAACGATGTTACTTTGTAGGAAACAATGTATTAATTTGATGCTTAATAATTGCATTGTTTCTCTGAAATCCGATTCCCTGACAAAACTATAATGTGCCTCCAATAGCATAAACAAACCAACAAACAAAACTTGTTTATAGATTCTTTATAATAGTCAGTAGGAATCACCATATAACAGGTTTTCAAACTTCCTTCAGATTTAGGCTGAAATTAGATCAAGTAGCTTCCATATTTGTCTGAATCAAATTAGACTGCATAGTCCTCTCTGAACTTGCTTGTTTTCATGCGGACATTTCATTACCTGGAGAGGTAATATCTTCAGTACTAGAAGGGAGTGGAGTTGCTCTTTGGTTATACACAGTAGCTTGTCCTAACAATGCTGATGGGGATGATGTTTTCACCTTGGTAGTTCTTTGACTAGACAGTTGTTTATTGCTTGATTGTTTATTTGTCTGGGATTAATCTTGGTATTAATTTCTGCTTGTCTGGGTTTGATTGATGGCCAGGAGGTGTTCTTATTTTTTGGTTTCCTTATTTGGTTTTTTTTTGTCTCTTTTGAATGGGTTGTATATGCTCTTTATTTTTATACTGTATGCTATATATCTGTGTGCTATATGCTGTATCATAGTTTATATAAACAGAGAGCAAACCCCACTCATCCACCACTGAAGATATTATTAGCTAGATAATGAAATGTCTGCATGAGAAACACCAAGGATTCCATGGTTCAACCTGAAGTACATATATTCTTGTCTATTAAATTAGACTTATTTCTGAATGACTGTTTTCTGAATCACTGAATTTTGAATATTTTTAGTACGTAGTGTACTGTATGTAATGACTCTAAGCAGATAGTTTAATATTGTACCTTGAGTATCCATACAATAATTAGTGTTTCTTCAGCCATACCTCTATGTTTTTTGTTGATGCCTGACATTTTATACGCTGATAGGAAATTTTCAAGTCTTCAAAAGTTGGATTTTAAGTCCAAATAGTCCTAGCTGGTATAGTATAGGGAAGAAATCCTGGGAATTGTAAAATTGAAAGTACATTTATATTTCATTTTTGTTTTAGTGGCATATGGGGCAGGGAAATACGTCCTCTGTTTTTCTCATGATTTCTAGGTTTAGACTCTAAAGAAGTAGGGTCTACTGGAAAGATACGCAGATGTTTGATAATTACAAGCTATTGTCCAACTATATAAGAGATAGTTGGACAATAGAGTCCTCAAAAGCTTGGTTTCACATCACCTGACATAAAAAAAAGTTTGTAAAAGACGAGCTTGTGAAAAGATGGTGTTTATATAGTGCATAGTATGACATATTGAATTTATTTCTTGGTGCTCGTCTACAAAAATGACACTTCAAATAGCTCATTAAATCACTTGTGGTTTTTCCCCCAGTAGAAAGAATTGGATTTGAAGTTTTATTTTCAACTCAAGTTTCCATCAGCTAACTTTGCTGCCTGAAATCACAGTTACTACCACTACAGAAATGCTGAATGCTATTTGCTGCCATCAATCTCTGCATCTCCATTTCAAACACCTGGGCCTGGAGCATCGATGCTAAAACAATTCTTATTTTCCAACCAGCCAAGCATAGCTGGGCAAAAAAGTTCCTAATTAGGGAAATTGGTAAATATGGTAAGCCTACATTAAGTTTAAAATAAAGTGTATGTATAAGATTGCCCCATGCTATACAGTATAATAAACCTATCTGGCTATGCATGAAAACTGAATGGATTCTCATGAAAGCACAATCTCCTTTGCTGCCTATATTATTTGTTCCCATCAGGAAGAAATAAATTTAGCTACATATTGTTTTGCCAGATTTTTTTTTGTTTTTAACAACATGGTAATATCAGAATATCAGTATAAATATACATGCAATTGTCAGCTAATATTGTGGTATGATTTTCGCAGTGCCTAAGGCAACAGATCAGTATTGTCAGAAGGAGGAAAAATAATGCAGAAAGAAATACATTAAAAAGAATTTCCAAATGCTTTTTTAGAGCCATGACACAGAACGGGCTCATTATCAACATGTGGTCCTGTACAGTTGAATATGAATGATCTAAATGCTGTATATTCCAGCAATGCCATATGCTGCACATATGGACTTATGAAAAAAAAACCTGCAGCACCAAAAGGAATCTGCATTTGAAAGCAAGTAGACAATCACAATAAACGCCACAAATGGGGAGGAACTGGATTCCTCAAAAATCTACAAAAAAAAAAAAAAACCCTACAGCACAGGGCAAGTCAGCATTGTTATCCTTGCATTTACAAAAACTGTGGCCAAAGTTCTAAATTGCACAGCATTCATACCAGACTTTCCATGGACAGATCCTCTGATTTATTGCAGAGTTTCTCTATGATCTGCAATGGTTGTCACCAGTTATTGAGAGGACCCTTGAAATGTTGCATGCAAGTTTTAGGCTACCAAAACAGGTAATCCCAACATCAAAACCGATGTTGATAGTTAAACATCGACATGATGATGATGATATCCATTCAGTTGTATCCGACTGTTGGAGATACTATGGGCCACTTCTCTCCACATCTTCCAATCTTGCATTGCTTCTTTGAGATATTCTACACTCTGGCTGTTGTCAGCTTTGATGGTATCCAGCCACCGTATTCTTTGGTGGCCTGGTTTCCTTTTACTGCTAATTCTTCTCAACATAATTGCTTTCTTCAGTGAATTCCACTGCATGACGTGGCCAAAATAAGTGGGACACAGTTTTGTGATTTTGCCTTCCAAGGACATGTCTGGGGTTGTGTGTTCCAGTACTTACTCCAGTCACCTTTGCTTTCCAAGGAAAACACAAACCTACACTTCAAATCACCACTCTAATCATGATGACAGAGTTCATAGTTTGAGAAAGAAATAATCTGAGATGCTGGCAGATATGGACGCAGAAGGATTCTTCTAATGTATTTTTCTCTCAAAACTAGAATGTGCTCTCTCTCTCTCTCTTTCTCTCTCTCTCACACACACACACACACTTCTTCAGAGGGGAATTCTGAAGCACCATAGAGTTTCTGGGATAGAACCTTTGCTTTTTATGTGAAGTAGTTCATTGTTGTATTCTATAAACTACTCTGAAATGTTTGAAGAGGAAAATAAATAAATAAACAACAAAACAGCATTTGGATTGGGTCATTTTCAGCTGTTTTGTGCCATTGGGAAATGCATAATGTGATTGGCTATATATCTTTCTTAAGTGTATGTTTACATGCAGCCAATCAAATAAATTTATGATAATAATCACACTTGATTATCTTCACTCAGGATTTACCTGCAAAAGTCTACCCAGGAATAACTTTAGCATTGGAAATTCATCACGTGTGAAGCAGTCCATACAATACAACTGACTTTTGTAAGCATGCTCAGTTATGAATAGAATTACCTGACTGTCAGTCATCTTATTTTAAAATACCTATGTTGCAAAAACCGTATGTGTCATTATAGATTTAGCAGTACTAGCAACATCCTCTTTTGTTAAACAAGAGGCAATAAGACTAATTAACACTCACTAGGGAACCTGAAATAATGATCCCTCTCTCTTTGGAGAGCCAATTACCCCAAATATTCACATTAACTACTTAGTGCTTCTTTGAAAGAACTGTCTTGATTTCTTCTTTTCTTTTTAATTTAAAGCATTATATAACATGTAGCATCACATTATAAAATGTTATGTCACATCCTGACAGGATACAGCTAAGGGTATGATGAATACATTGGGAGCAATCTGAAATCTGCTTAAATTAATAAAGAAATGAACTTTACTTGGTAAAGAAAGCTTGGGTGATATCTTCAGCTCCCAATCACTGATGAGAACACATCAAAATAAAGTTGTCTACCACAGTGTGTCACTATTGCTTCTCATAGAGACATGGGATACAATACCCTTTCTCTCTATGGAGGAAATAAATAAGGGATACAATATATAACCAAAACCTACATTTATTGTCTTACTTTTCCATCCGTACCATATGTAATCTCATGACTTTGAAGGCGCTTTCAGAAAAGTCTTTGAGGCATCCTTGGTACTGAGCTTGGTTGTTATCTTGCAGATGTTTCAGTATCCGAACTGGATAACACCATCAGTGCTAGAGAAAGTATTTACAGTTCCTGATAGAATTATCTGTATAAGAGCAAAAATGTGTAAAGATGCCCTTTTAAAAGATTTTTTAATCCCACCTTTATTGCTTTTAAGTAACTCAAGGTGGTGAACATACAAAATACTATTTTCTCTATTTTCTCCATCACAACAATACCATTGCGGAGTCCTTGGCTCTCTCTGATTAAAGATACCAATAGAAAAGAATACATATGGTTCAGGGTTGAACTATGGAGTTCTTGGTGCTCTCTGAGCTTGATCGCTTGCTTGTAGACATGTTTCATCACCCAACTTGGTACTTCATCATGCTAGTAGCTACAGGTAGTCCTCGACATACGAACACAGTTGAGCCCAAAACTTATGTTTTTAAGTTAGATAGTTATTAAAATGCCCATTTTATGACCTTTCTTGTTAAGTGAATCACTGCAGTTGTTAAGCGAGTAACATGGTTGTTAAGTGAATCTGGCTTCCCCATTGACTTTGCTAGTCAGAAGGTTGCAAAGTGATCACATGATCTCAAAGCCCTGCAACCATCATAAATATGAACCAGTTGCCAAGCGTCTGAATTTTGAGCATGTGACCATAGGGATTCTGGAATGGCCATAAGTGTGAAAAATAGTCGTACGTCACTTTTTTCAGTGCTCTTGTAACTGTTGTCACTAAATGATGGTTGTATCAAGGACGACCTGTATGGGATTTGCTCCCTTCTTTGTATACAGTAGCTTACACTCCAACAACACTGGCAGGGCAAGCCACTGTACAAAAAGAAGGAGCAAACCTCATACTCACTAGCGCTATTATCACTAGTCAGGTGGTGAAACATCTACAAGCGAACAACCAACATCAGAGAGCACCAGCCTCCGAAGTTCAACCCTCAACTACATATATTCTTTTCTATTGGTGCCTTTAGTCTTCTATGGGAATTTGTTGAGATCTGCTATGGTTCTATTAGTACAATTAGTATAATTATGGAGAAAATGATACATCTAGGTTTGGGTTTGGGTTTGTTCCAGGGTCTGGTATCCATGATGGCATCATTTTCATGCTCTTTCTGGTTGTTTGTGGGAATCTGCTTCAGTATGCAAGTATGGTCCTGCCACTCTGTCTCTGAGAAAGTGCAGCGTTATTGACCAGTATGGGTTGTAACTGAATAATAGCACATTTGAATGGCATGAGTTGTGAGCTGTAGGTAGCAACCAGTGGTGCTTTGTTGTTCTGTTTTTGTGGCCTGTCTTTTAAGAGGTTCTCCCTGAGAATCAATCTGATTGATTTGTCTATTGATCTCACCGGGTGGGTAGTTCAGATTGCTGAATGCCTGGTTAATTCCATCAGTTGAGATTCTTACAGCATTTGCTTTATTAAAATTCAAGGCAGTGATTTATTTGAAGGAAAAAAAAAAAAACCCTCTACCACATATACCCAATAAAATGGTAAAAAATACAATACTTTCCTAGGGTTATGAACAAAATAGGAAAATATTTCTTTTCTAACACGGAATGCAGTACAGTAACCATATTCTGGAGTTTCATTTGGACAATCTTGGAGCAACCTGTTTATGAAAACCGGAAACAGGAAAAGTGAATAGGCCAAGGCTACCAACCTCATTCTTTTCTTAGCAGTTCCTGGCCTTTTGTACTGATACATGCACGCACAAGTACGTGCGTGCGTGCGTGCACACACACACACACACACACTTCCCAGTGCCTTCCCTTCTATACTGTATTTTGTTCATCTGACACTGATAACTCAGTAGTCTTACTGACACTAGTCCTACTAACTAGCCTCTCCCCCACTCCCGATCTTCTCAACACATTCCCTCCTCTTTATCAGCAACTGATACCCCAATACAGCACCTCCCACTGCCCTACCCGCTCCCTCAGTTTTTCTACTGAATCCTCTCCTTCATCCCCTCAGCTGCAGCCCCTCCCCTCACCACAGTTGATGTTCCAGTATATTCTACCGACCAGCCCAACCTAGTCTGCTTAGATCCAGGCTTGGAGGACATGCTTTGTGGATGTTGGTTTTAATTTTTCGCATACAGTATGGCTTAGAAAAATCTGATGGAAATTGACAAAGAAAATAAAATTAGAATTATATAAAGCTGTCAAGTAAAAACATTCAGGTTCAAATAGCACAGCCCAAGCAAATATGATGGATGGTGCCTCTCACTTCTAACAAATGAGCCAAGGTCATTTTCTCTCTGCAATTTTTGGCAATAGGCCACACGGGGTCCTTAGGAGCACATGACTTTCTTCCTTCCATCTTGGGAGAGGGAGAAGCATTTAAACATATGCTTTACTTTTAACCTAAAGTGTATAGCCAGCTATGCTGTGTGATTCTGTGGAACGTGTTGCTTTGTTATAAAATTCTCTTTTTCAGATAGATTTGTATAACATATTATTTATGTATACATTTTAAAACCTTCATCCTGAATTATTATGAAGATGTTTATATGGCTGGGAAAGCAAGCATCTTTTCTGCATGTGTGTGTTTTCCTACCACCCAACTGCAAAGATGGGAATTAATTACTTTTCAACACTGATTTTGTTCTCCAAACAAATAAGAGAAACAACTAAAGAAACTAAGTAGATGGCTTCCAACCTTCTTTTCAACAGATATTAACAACCCCATCATCTCCCCTCCTTAACTATTCCAGAAATCCCTTTAGCCCCTTATTTAATTCCCATCTTTTTCAGTCATTAAACCCATAAATCATCATTTCACTTTTTTCTTCTTTTAGCAGAGCTAAGGCTGGACTGCAAAACACACATTCATTTCCTGAAATAAGCATTAGACCAACCTCTTTGTTTTTGTAAGGCTTTGAGCCCAAATGACAAAAAGCCTGGTTACTTTTAGATGACTATGGAACTGTTTTGAAGCCAGTCTAGTAAAATAACTTTTAAGATAAAAATATGAAATTTCAAACCAGGAGAATGAATGTTTCTCCTCTGGTATTACCTTTCTATATATTACCTGCACACAGTTGTAATTAGATATAAGTGAGTTTGTAAAACTACCATGCTTCCACTATTAACTTTTGATCCTAGGATATAAACAGAGGGGGGAGGCGGAAAAGATTCAGAACTTATTTCAACTGTTGTGGGACTCATTATCTTTGCCTCTGTTTCTCTTGCTGACAATGCTTGACTTGGCCCTGCAACCTTTCCTGTTCACTTTTGAACTTGGTTACTTTTAAACTAGAAAGTGAGGCATTATATTACTCTCTGGATGCAAATTATAACAGATAACAACACTGCATCTTTATTTCTTGAAAACCAGATACGAATTTGCACACAACTCCAGGCAGTGAGATTAATAGGTTAAAGATAATAATAGGTAAATCATGGAGATATTTATAGAATAAAATATTTTCATGTTTCATATTTTTTTACTATGATTCTCAAGTAGTTTCTCTCAATATGATATATGTTAGCTGCATTAGATTCTTGTATCTATTCATCTCCACCTCATTGGAGAAAACACTTTCCACCTGTGCCAAATTCATTCTTCATGACATTTTTTAGATATTCTGTATACCCAAATGATTTAAAAATAGGAAGCATTCATTATTTTATGTTTATATAATGTGTGTATGTGTATTCCTTTTATTCTATTTCCTTTCGTCTAGGCAGTATAAGACAGTTTTTTCCCCTAAGCATAAAATATTGTAATATTTGGATTTGACTAGTAGCAGAATATTTTAAAAATATAATATTATCGAAGAGAATAATGCTGGTGACTATATAGCACAAAGCCAATTAGTTACACTTCCATTTAAATTGTAGTGTTGGGTATAGAATCTTGTGTTCTAAGAAGGAAATGGCTTGCTTTATTTTTCCTAGTACTGTATTGCTTATGAATTATTCTATAATTGATGTTGTTATCCATGTATTTTTATTAGGCACCTTATTTCAACTGACTTGAGCCTGTCAGCCTTTCTATCCCAGCAGCCTATTCCCCAATTTTTAAATTCATATTTAGATGAAATCATATACTTATGAGCTATCTATTTGGATAGTCATATTTACAGCATTATAAGCATGGTCATTCCTACCCATTTTAAGTCTAGAACAGAAATTGCTTTTCACATAGTTTCATCAAAACTATTCATTATTCCCCATCCCATTTGTTTCTCCCAAGGGAAGGGAGATTTTTTCTCTAGATAACCAGATTAGACATAGAATCATTGGGCTGGAAGGACCTTGAATCTCTTCTAGTCCTGTCCAAGGCAGGAGACCTTATACTATCCCAAACAAATGATTGTCTGATCTCTCCTTAAAAACCTCCCACAATGGGCACCCACATCTTAGAGCGGCAAGCTATTTCTTTCATTAATCATTCTCAGTGTCACTTATCTACTATATTCCTGTATTATGGTGTACAATCATTTAAAAGTTTAAAGGCAGAGGATTACTGGCACCCAACATGGCAATTTAATGTTGATATTACTCAAGCCGGCAGGAGTGACTGCTAATACTCTGGATACCGCATTTCATACCAACTTTCTCCCAAAACATCCCCAAGTGGATTGCATTGCAGTAACCTATTTGGATGGCAATCAAGGCATCTCTTACTTAAGACAAGGCATCCTGGTCCAGATAGAGTCGTAATTGGTATAAATGAAGCTGGTCAGAAGACCTCTCTAAGCCACAGATTCCACCTGATGCTTGAGCAGGTTCCAAGAGTCCAGAAGGACATCCAAGTAAAAACCACCTTTTTCCACAGGTAGTACAGCACCATCCTGAGTAACTGCCAGTGTTGACATCATTGGAATGCCAGGTATTTACAGGATGATTTTTAATTCCATCCACAAGAAGAGACAGCTGCTTGCAGGTATTATATCTATCCTAGTCTCAGAAGGAACTGAAATTCTAAAGCAACTTTCTAATGTAATAATATTGGCCATGTTGAAACTTACAAAGGAAAACCCTGCTTTTCACTATTTGGGATCATATTGAGGAAGATATAAATATTTACCCATGGAATGATGGAAAGACTTCTGAATCATGAAAGCTGCCAAGTAATTGGGAATTCTATCGCTAATGTAAAAAACAAAAAGACATCTGAATTTTCTCACTGTCAATAATAGATAGAATTGTCACATCCTGCCTAAATGAATGGTGAAACCACTAAGATGAGGACTGAAAAAATCAGGAGGAGCCTGGCAGTAGCTTCCTCAACTAATCAATTCATGAGCTACAGCTCACTCTATCAGGTGCAATCTGATCTAATTGCATCTCACTTCTTCAGATGCCATCTGAAATTGCATGTGATGAGGTGAGCTGCAGCTCATAAAAACTTACGCCTTTTAAATGTGTTAGTTGAAAAAGGTGCTACTAGATTCTTCTAATTTGGGGCTAATATATCTCTCCACCTACAACATCTAAGATGAGAACTATGCACCAAGATGACATTGTATACAATAATCACCAAAAGTATATAATATACAATAAATATACAATAATCACCAAAAGATAAGTATACCAGGGATTTCATTTAACAACAATTTGAGGAGACACCAATATATTGGAAGAAGACTGTACAATCTGCAAAACTGCTTCCAGTCTTCTGGAATCCCAAAATGAATGTTGGCCATCACCAAAGCACCCTTCCTATGCTTTAGATTTTGTTCTACATTCCGCGCAGACCCTACGAACAGCTGTAGCTTTCAAATATCCACAAACATCAAGTATTTTGGATTTTCAATGTCATCTTTCAATTAGCAATGCACATTGGTTACCAGCATTTCAATATAAGAACAGTGAAAGGAATAGTACATCCTCAAAACTGTTGATACAGCAACCAAGAAAACATTGGCATGCTTTTCAAATGTTAAGCAATTTATCTTGCTAAAGGCTACATATTTAGAGCAGAAAAGCACTTCAACTAGATTGATACAGTTGTTGTTTCAGTGCTTGTCAAATAGCCTTTTATGTTGCAATCAAGTAATAGATACAAGATTGACAAGTTACAAAGAAAAGGAGCTTTCAGTCAACAAAAAGACTAAAACCCATTATTGCAGTGTGTGCACTGTGTCCTAGACTTGTAAACACATCTTCATTGATCCCATAGAAAGATAGTAATACCTCCCCTTGTATGGCTCAATCAAGATGCTTTTCACAAAGAAAAAGTGCAAACAGTATTGAAAAAGCCGAAAGAGACTGATGTTACAGTCAAACAGTAAATAATGGTTGATGTCGGGAAGCCTATCTATAACCTCTCAAACTCTTGTCAACTGGAATGAAAGTTATAACCTATATTGCACCTACAGAAGATCAAAAATACAGCAACTAGCACCAGTCCTCTTATTGTCATTCATGCTTTAACAGTTGATGAAACCAGTGAAGGGAAAAAAATCTTTTCTAGTTTGGCATAATATGTGTAAGTGTGTCTGGGATGGGAGAATTGATTTCAAAACGTGTATTGCTCAGCACTTGGTTTTCAATAAAATTTGCAAAGTTCAAACAGGTATTATGGCTGAATCCAAAATTCTGGATATGTCTAAATAACAGTCTGAGAAGATTCATCTGTCACTTGGAAAGTTTCCTTGATATTCAAGTTGCCTTTGTCTTTGTTAGTTTTGTGTGGGTTTTTTTGTTTTTTGTTTCTTGTATTTGTTTTTTTAAATTTTTTTAATAAAGAACTATTTTATAAAAAAAATTTATATGATACATTTTGATAGCCAATATTTGTAAGCGTACATTTAAATAATTGATGGGGGAGGGAGATGATCCTTTCAGGTAATATAAACTGGATTAAACACTGGGTTTATGGCTTGAAGAAACTATGTTTCCCTTTACAGATAAGATGGCTCTCCTGTCTATTGTATTTCAATGGCTAAAACTTAATACAGAGAATACAACTGGTCGTGTGCTTTTTACAGTTTAGTAAAGAGAAAGGAGTTTGAATGAAACCACTTTTGAAATTTCCATTGATCTATGTGATTTCATATGCTGGATAAACAAAGTCCATTTACATACTATTTGTATGTAGAGTTACTATCGTCAAGCAGTTTGAACTGTGATTTAGTCTTGCCCTGCGGCCAAATCTTCATTTAGTAGCTGACAATCAAACTGAATATAAGAATTCATACCATAATTGCAACCAGGTACTCCAATCATGGTTGGGAAAGCTGTTTGCAAATTAGAATTCATTTGCAGAAATACGCATGATACATAGATATGTAATACAGAGAGTTGAGGTGAGAAACATGAAGCCTCCCTCCTGTTACAACATAGCAAGGTTATGCTCAAACAACTCTGAATATAACTTGGACATTAATCTTTTCTTCTATATATTTTCTTTTTCCATTCTCATCTACCCTAGCACAGACTTCTCTCCCTCTCTCCTCTCTCCTAATTTTCAGTTTCTAACTATGACTTTAATAGGACATGCAGTTGGCCTTGACGTGGGGGGGGGAATGCCAATCTGTCAACATGTTTGCTGCTTTGTTGCATGTTGCAACAGCAAAGGGAAAAGAAAGAGGGAATTCCTCTTATGGAAATAAAACATTAAGAACAAATGCTGTGCTATGGTCATTATGAAGAACAGTCCCAGAAATTGTTGAAGAATTTCTCCTTGCCCAGGAAAAAACGATAAAGAAACTTAAAAAAAAATAAGAATAAACCAAAGTGAAGTCAAACAAATTCTCAGGAAAAGTGATAGGAACATTACCTGAATGTTATACCCCTTTGTCTGTCTCTCTGTCTTTGTTTGTCTATAGTATCTATCTATCTTATCTAATTTCATGGAAATGGGTTTTGAAGGTAGCGGATTTATTTATTTATTTAATTTATTCCTGACTTATAGAGCTAGTGCATCTCTCTCCAGCCAGCTCTGGTTAAGTAGGAAAAGCAGCATCCATCTCCAGACTGAGATAAAGAGAGAACATTTGACCACAATTCCAATGATTGAGATGGGATGGGGGGGATCTGCTTGTTAAACAATATACTGCTAGTTTTAGATTACAAACTCAAGTTCATCTAAGTGCTGTCTCCACCACCAAACCAAAAAATATGATTTTCATGGCTGAGTCACAGTTTTCGTCAGCAAGTGAAAGTGATATCGCAATGCACCTAAAACATTAAAATAAAGCATTGCAAAATACTATTTTTGCATAACTACAAGGCTATATGGAGGCAGTGGAAATTGTGGGATGCATGCTGAGGACAAGCAAAAAGTTCTATTGAAACACCCCAAACTTTAAAAAGCAATTAGTCCAATCTATTAAATATATCTAATTAGCATTGCACCTTGCTAATAATGTTGAGAAATATTTATTATGGACATTTAAAAAAAAAAAAACCTCAATACAAGATATTATCTTATACAGTACCATGGTGTTCATCTTTTGATAAGTAAATGTTCAGGGAATGCAGTTGATGCTTAAAATCTGCATTATACAAATAAACATTGAGAACAGATTTTTTTCTTCAGTTAACTTTTGGGGAAATCTACTATGGCAGAATTGCTTTACAAAACTCTCATTGATCAATAAAATGTGGAGAACGTACAAAGCTACACTAACTCATTAGGAAATCATACTTTGAAGGGCTTGGTTTAGTTGAAACAATCTCAGATAAATTGTAGTTCACAGGAAGGATGGAAATCTATAATTCCACATCATTTTGCTCAATTGATTACCTGGGGAGAAAATATGATAGAAGCAGCTTTATTTCTCTAATAGAGGAGAGGGAAAGCCATTTGTAGCCTCATTTTCCCAATTACCTTGAGAATACACCATGCATTATTTATTTATACTGTGTTTCTTTGATACTTAAGATGCTTGTTTTCTTATATTATAAAATCTAAGTCTGCAATTATACAAACTAAGGCTACCAGCTTGGCTGACTTCACAAAAAGGTTTTGACCAATTTATGGGAGTCAATGACTATTAGCTTGATGGCAGTGGGACTACTGATGGGACACTAGTGGGCTTCTTTGCACAGTTGGTTGGCCATCATGAGAGATGATTGATAGACTGGTAGGGTCAGGGGTCTGATCAAGCCAGGTTATTGCTTAGGTTTTGCTGTCAATTCTTTAGCAATTTATTTGATTAAGTCCCATAGAACTCAGCTGAATATTTATTTGAATAATGCTACTACAGTTTTCCTATTGAGTATTGCCTAGTTACAAGGCACTTAGCCAATGTTGTCTGATCTAGGAAAGTTAAGGAAAGTCCGGTATGAATATCCCAAAGTTGTTGTTTTTTTTCAAGAGGCAACTGG
>JANHJO010006324.1:116713-128015 GCA_032468235.1 Pseudoxyrhopus heterurus | reverse complement strand
TCGGCTTCAGCAGTTGCCTAGGCTCTGGGACGGTGGGGGAGGGCAGGCAGTAGCAGCCGCGACTTGCCTGCGATGGCTGGAGCCACGGAAAAGGAAACAGCGTGATCCGAGGATGGTGAGGGTGACTGGGGCTGTGCGCGATGGCAGCCAGGCTGCCACTGCCGCCTGGGAAGCAGCAGCGTCTTTTGCGATTTCCCAACCACTTCTAAGCCGCTGCGGCATGAGATACACTGTGTGCACCCGAGAAGGAGGAGAAAACTTGGCCGAACTTTTCTGCCTGCCTTTGCTCCGCCGCTGGCAGGTTCTGCAGTCTGTCCCTTTAAGATACTTTGATGCGGAGGGGAGGGGGGACTGTAAAAGGGACAGGCAGGCCACTGCGGGAGCTGCCTTCCGAGCAGCTCCGCTGCGAAGGGAGGCAGAAAAGTTCGGCCAAGTCTTCCCCTCCTTCTCCTTATTTTGTCACTCAGCCCAAGGGCGGGGGGAGGGAAAGGTAGCTAGGAAATCGCCCCGTCCCTGCAGCATCAGTAATGTGACTGAGTGGGCGTTGAAATGCGATGTCACCCATGGCAAGGTGCCACCCCACCTTGTCGTGAGTGACATCGAGTTGGCCACGCCCACAAGTCACATGACCACCAAGCCCTGCCCACAGAACCGGTAGGGAACAATTTTGCATCCCACCACTGGATATGGCCCCTTTTTGATATCCCTCCCTGTGAAAGCCCTTACTTCTGTCATTTTACTCTCCACAGGATAGTCTAATATACTTAATCTTTTTGAAATGGTGTTACTCCAAAGATTGATTAAGAGGCTTAAATTGCTAAAGTCTGCCTGGAGATGAATTTACAGACTGCAACTAAGCCAGGATTTCTTAACTAGTATATGACATGCTCATGTAGCATGTTAAGGTAAGCCAAACGAATCACAGTATGGTTTAGGATGTTGTATGTATCAGGTAAAAGAAAACTAGAAATGAGGAAGAAACTTGAGAGAAGTGTAAGTTTCTAACACTGTAACAAACGCCATATTCTAGGAGACCTCTTCCTTCAAAGTTTTGGCTTTGGTTGGGGCCCAGCATTCCAGGGAATCTTTTCTGAAGTTTGGATATGTTTGATGTAGTTATTTTGGTGAAGTTTAATGGAAACCAGTCAGAGGTTGGAAACTGCAGCTGAATTTTGCAGTATTGGGGGGATTTATTTGAACTACCTGTCAGGCTCAACTGCAGAACAACAAGATATAGAACAATCCAGTCAAAGTTCATATCTATATTTTCTGACACCAAATAGACAGAATCTTGCCAGAGTGAACCTTTCTCACCCCAATAGAAATACCCTGGGAGATTCTAGGGAGTGGCTCTCTTAAGTCTCTTCCTCTGTTTCCTATCCATCTCTAGGCTGACTTGTTTCTTGTCTCATCCTTCCTCCTCCTTGGAATACATTTCCTCTTTCCCAGGAAACTGATGTTTCATGGCAGTCTATCATACCACCTGCCCCTTTGTAGGCACTATCACATCACCTGTATGCAACACACATGGATAGAGGATTCTAATTTTTGTTGGCTGGAATAATTAATCTTGTTTCAATGTCTGAAACTATTATCTGATCTGAGTGAAAGAATGATATTAAAATAATATTAATTTAATCTCATTTTAAATTATTTCCTCTTTTTATGGGATAAAGCCTTTGGCATAACATTCAAAAGATTATTTTTTATCACAGCTGAAGTCACTTAGCTTTGTTTTGTGGAAATAATTGTTTCTTTGTGTGGCTGACTTGTGTAGCTATGGACTGCATTGAATCCTGAAAAGTTACTTTCTCCCAATATACTTGCAAATATGTCTAAAGAAACACACACATATGCTTTCATTTTTATGCACAAGTACTTGAGACTGGATTGCGGGGAATTAAGAATTCTTACTTTTGAGATACTCAGAGTTAAAAAGAAACACAATTCAAATCACCAGACTGAACAATATTATTGCTTATTAACCAAGAATTAAACAACCAAAGTTTTTCTGAATTCTGAACTAGGAAGATCATGTAGTGAGGATGAATAACCTAAGAACATTCCTTAATAGCTTTAGAAAAAAAGCAATATCTTGTTTTTAGTCAGATTATTTGTTAAAGGTTCTTGAAGTACATTTTACAAGATAATAAATCAACCATAATGTTGTTTGTTTGACAGCTATAGCTATCATCAGTCATGTTTTTTTCCTGTTTAATCTCTAATGTTTTCCAGAAGGAGTAGTTTCAAGCAATTCTATTTATTTTTTGGCTATCTAAATCTTTTAACTCTTCTCAGGTGGGCATGTTTATTATTTACTTGCTTACTGACTTCGTACATTGTTTTTTAAATATAGAGTACTTATGTACTCACTATTAATTGCATGTTAACTGAGATCCTAAAAATGGTTGAGTTCACTGAAGTGTGGTGAAATCCAGGAGTTTATGAAATAAATTATAGATATTGTCTAGTTGGAGATGGACATCAGTACTGGTATGTAGTTTTAGAGCTTGAGTAATTTCTATCACTGTTTTAGCATGTAGAGCTGGAATTGAAGGACAGGAACAAAGATGATTGGTAGCCTTTCAGAGTTACTGTGAGCTTCAAATGATAAACTCTGTGTAAACTGCCTGACTTTCCTGGACGAAAAATTGAGTGAAAATATGTTAGTGAGCAGTATTTTAATATGGAGCATTTTTATGCATTCATTCTCCGGCAGCATATGGTATACAGGAGGAAGCTCCTTTATCATTCAAATGTGTTTTGGTGATATACTGTATATACTGTACATGTAAGTGCTTCCTAATGAAACTATATATTTAAATAAAGTGTTAATTTTATTGCATCTCCAACAATGAAATACAATGAAATCATTTCTAAAATGTTACGTTTTGTTCAAAAGAAAGTCATCTAAAAATCTGAAATTATTGTAGTTCTGGTTTAACAACATCATCATCATCATCAACAACAACAACAAAAAGCTGGAAACCAAGATAGTGATTCTGTTCTTATGTGTTTCCTCTGAGTTTACATTCTCTGGCTATAATAAATAAGATTCTGGAGAATGCTAGTTTATAATTCATGAGATGGTTTTCTAGTATATGTAACCTTTTTGGTCCCACATGTTTGTCCTCACCAGTGGAGCTGACAAAATTAGTAAGGAATTAAAGTTTATTGTGTATAAACCTAATCTAGGTGCCCCTTTACTAACCTATATTTCTTCTTTAGTTTACAATATCTAGCCTGTTTGGGAATACAGGTATCTTGTCCATGTTGAGTTTTAACTTAGTCTTACTAAAGCTGTTATAGAAATGAAAATGTGACTGAAGTCCCTTCGTCACTCTTTTTCTTACCATTTAAAATTGGTTGGTAAACATCTCTAATTCAATTACACACAATTCCAACAAGTTTCTTTGGGGTTTCATTCTTCTCTTTCCCAGGTTTGCAGATTTAGAGAGGGCAGAAATGACCATGACTGCCAACAAGAATGCCAGTGTCACCAAGAGAGCTGGAGCAAATAAGGTATCTCGGGATACTCTAGAGCGGTAAGTGTAAAATGCAAATGCTCTAGTTCTTGTTTAAGGTTGTGTCAATGTCCTTTATGACTGTTTTTATAACTGATGGCTGTATCTGTCTTCCAACTATATCATAAAGCTAGAAGAATTACTGCTTTTTAAAGATGTTTAAATATGATTTGATATCAGTGTATAGAGGGATATATAGGGATAGTTCTGGCTGTCTTTGGAATCAGTGTAATTTGTATATCTGAGTTATTAGTTTTTAACAGGTAATTAGGTGCTTCCTCTAGGTTTGTACAGTTCATGTCTGGCAGGTCAAGACAGGTCAAGATTTGATTTCATTATGTGCTATCAGGTCAATATCAACTCCCAGATAGATAGATCTTTTTCCACGATGATTTGTCCCTAATTTGGTCCTTCAGGGCTTCCAATGATGTACTCATTGCCACTGTAAAGGTCTATCAGCTTTATTGCTGGTCATCCTCTTCTCTTTCCTTCTGCTTTTCCCATCATTAAAATCTTCTCCAGAAGCTAAGTCTTCACAGAATGTGTCCGCAGTAGGATAAACTGATTGCCATGGCAAATACTTGTACTCAGGTACTAAATAAAGGTATGTTAATATTGAAGAGTGAATTCAACCAAACATATTATTTGCCTGAATATTTTCTTCCCACAGTCAGCAGAAATTGAGACAAAAACTGGCAAACCAGACAGGCACCAAAATGTTGTGAAATTTGCTCATTTGTAGTTGCTGATGGTTATAACATTTATTGCAACTCATCCTTATAATCCTTTATGACTGTTGCAATCAGCATTTGACTCCTTGTAATTGGTGCAAATTTTCGACCATTGTAGAGTTCTTTGGTCATGTGATCAATATTTGTGTGCTTTCCAACTGATTTCCAACAAGTAGAATTAACTGAGAACATGAAGTAAAATAGCAGTTCATGGTCATATGATGTCCTGCTGAACAAGAAGTGATGTAAGCCCATCACAGTCACATGATTTTCTGGTTGATGACTGTAGCACTTAGCGACAGAATTGCCAGCCCCATTTGTGGTCACTAAGTGAAGACTAACTGTAGATCTTACTTGAAAAGCTTTAAGAGTAAGTTATAGGAGCTGGACATAGAGAGTCGGTTGAAAGAAACGTGATAACTAATATTAAGGTTTAGTAATTCGTTAAATGTAGCATTATATGAAAAGCATTCATGAAAACTGCTCCTTACTCTGTAATAACAGAAGCAACTAAAAAGCAGCTGGAGAGGAGGGGAGAAACACAGTTTTGAGATGCAATTGAAAACAATGAGAATGGGCAGCCAAATATAGCAAGTGAATTTTTTCCATTCTCCTGACAAACATCAAACTAGAATCGGAACTGGTAGAGCAGGGCTGTCAAACTCCCCGACCCACGGGCCAGATGCATCACGTGCTGGCCAAGCCACGCCCGGTTTAATGAAGGGGGAAAATGTCCCGATACCTCACATGATGCAGCTGTGACGATATGAGTTTGACACCACTGTGGTAGAGCAATGTGCCTTGGTATTTTCAGGCCTTTTTATTCATTCTTTCATAAGACTAAAGGGCACATTTGATAGAACCATGCAACTAGCCCTGGATCTTTGATAAATCTTTATGTTACGAACATGCATGCTTTTTACAATCATTTTCAATACCTTAAAATATTATGTATGAAGTGGACTCAGATATTATTTGCTAGGAGTGTATTAAAAGCCAGTAGAATGGCAGAGTTTGGAAATACGTTTTTGAAGGTGATTCACCAAGGGGAACCAGAGAAAGTCTGATGCTAAAGAAACAATTTGGTAACAGAGGTCAGTAAGGTAAGGCAGGGACTTGTGAGATTTGTAAGAGGAAAGCACCAAGACAGACAAGTCTACAAACTCCTAAAGTTCCAAAAACCTGAGAGTTGGAATCAAGTATATCTGAAAAACATGAGAATCTATATTTATTTAGCCATATTGAATATGTTGAATAAACTGTATGTGGCTGATTTTTCACAACACTCTTAGCTGTTTTCCAGATATAGACAATCTTTTTTAGACTTTGATATTATAAGAACAAGGGATTATGCACAGCCAAAATGGCTACAATAGGAAATTTAATTATTCATCAAATCATTGATATACTGTCTCAAAACATCCAATTATATGAAAGTGAATAAATTTTTGTGTGACTTTTCAGGGTTTTCCAGAAAGAAATATAAAACTAGAGGCTGGATCTTCGTATCCTGCTTTCTATATATGGTTTTTTTATTATTAATATATAAATATATTAAATCTTTTTCTGAAGTAAAATGGAACAGAGAGCCTGATAAGCATGCAAAGGAAGTGTTTGAAAGTACACTGATACCTTCAGACATCTTGCTTGCCCTTGTACCAAAACATAGTTTACAAAGCATAATTGCTCCGTTCTCACAGAAGAACACTGAATCAAAATTGAACAAATCATTTTTATAACTTAGAAGAAATCCAGCACTTATTAACTAGGTACATAGAAATTGGAAAAGGCAAATTCCAAAGTATTTCACCTTATTTGTTATTTCTATACCTAATTCTTCCACCAATTTGTGTTTTTGCTCTAATCTCATATTCTTTATAATCATTTTTGTTTTATCTTTATTAATTTTTAGTCCCGCTATCTGCCCATATTCCTCAATCCTTTTTAATAATTTTAGTCCAGACTTTCTCGGTTCTTCACAAATAAATATGATATCATCAGCGAACGCCTGTAATTTATATTTCTCTTTCCTAATTTGCATCCCTTTTATTTCTTCATCTTGTCTAATCTCTCTTAGTAGCATTTCCAACATTAAAATGAACAACAAAGGGATAGCGGGCACCCTTGTCTTGTTCCCTTGCCTATTCTAATTTCATCAGTTACCTCTCCATTCACTAACACTTTCGCTAACTAGGTCGAATAGATGGTCTGGATATTTTAACAAATTTTGGTCCGAACTCCATATATATTAGCTGCTGCACCATATATTTCCAGTTCACATTATCAAATGCATTTCTTAATAGCTTCTTTCTCCCACCTCGGTAAGCTTTGTAATCTTTTGATTGCTGCACACAACCTCCTACATGCTGCTCCCATCCATCTGCAAATGCCTTCTCTTCCGCTTTCAGCTTCACCATATTTACTGTGTCATTTTCACTCTCCAATCCATCGGTAACAGTCATCCAATTTGAAGCATTATTTCCCGAATCTTCTATGTTTTTATCAAGCAAGTCCAGTACTTTTAAGCAAATGGAGGTTATTTCCAATAGAGTTGAGAGCATCCTATCCAATACTACCTTGCTTTTGCCATTATTTGCAGTCTTTTCAATCAGCTATCCCTTTTTATATTTTCTCCCAGAAAAAAAAACCTGTTCATTGCTGCTTGAAACAAAGCTCCGGAATCACTTTAAGTTGGCTAATTCATTGGGTATCAATTAAAATATTTCTTCTTACCCCTCCACAGTCTTGTTTCACTCCTCAATCTTTTCCTCCTGCACACTCTTATTTCTGGCTGGTGCCAAGCTTCGGAGTGGCCATTAAGGTTCGCCACTTGGTCCAGTCTTCGGCAAGAGATTTCCTGGTCTAGGGGGATATGCGGCTCCCCACAAACGGCCAGGGGGTTCTCCTATACTTCTCTCCCCCTCCAAAGGAGCGAAGGCTCCATTTGAAGCCCTCAAACAGGCAAGCCTGGACTAGGAACTGCAGAGGTAGAGGCACCTACATCCAGTATCTCTGACAACACAGCCGGAAGTCCGAAAGAAATGTATTCTGATTGATTGTCAGACTCCCATGGGGCCATGCAGGGGCAACTTTTAGGTTGTCTTGAGTCCCAGGCTTGGTTGAATCTTGCTGGGTGATGTAATGAAGGGGCTTTGGGCAATTCCTATTACGGCTTAATGGCTTTGTCCTGGTTTGGATCTGAGTGAGAGATAATCCTATCATGCCCTGAAGGTGAAAGTCTTTTGTCCTGTAGATAAGATGGCACCAAAATATCTGCTGGAGCTGAGTTTCTGTGTCCCTTAAGATTTCTATTTTTCTTTTAGGGGAAATATTCTGCCTTTTTAATATTTCCTAGAATATTTCATTCTTCTAGGAGAGGGGTGGGCGCTAACTTCCTACACCTGTAAGCCTATGAATTGCTCTGCTGCTTGCTTTTAAGAACAAATACATAGTTCGATATCTTAAAATAAAAATCAATACTCTAATTCCACATTGACTTTACCCAGCGCCTTTATTGCATAACATACACAGAATAAGAAGAATATAGAAATTTCTTAAAATAAATTTTCAAGGAAATATTAGTTATCTGACTATTACAAGTCATAACAGTAAGAGTCTTAATAATGATGATAGCAACAGGAATGGCACTTAGATTTATATACTGCTTCAAAGTGCTTTACAGCCCCCTCTAAGTGGTTTACAGAGTCAGCATATTTCCCCCAACAATCTGGGTCCTCATTTTACCAATCTCAGAAGGATAGAAGGTTGAGTCAACCTTGAGCCAGTCAGGATCACAATGATATACATTCATTTAATAATAGGAAAAACAAAACTTCACTGTTGTATTTTTTTTCTTTCCATTTCATTTCTTCCTAGCAATTAATACCCAGTAATATCAATCGTAAAACTTTTTATATCTGTTTTCTCT
Organism: Pseudoxyrhopus heterurus; assembly: GCA_032468235.1. NCBI lineage: Eukaryota > Metazoa > Chordata > Lepidosauria > Squamata > Pseudoxyrhopus > Pseudoxyrhopus heterurus. The sequence continues at coordinate 119,832 of JANHJO010006324.1, read as the reverse complement.
AAAATGCATGCAAAATTAATATTGGTTTTCTATTGTTATTCCATGATTGCATATCAATTGTCCTGTTTAAATTCTGAATCATTTAATCATATATCAGGTTTACATGTTCACTAAAAACTTGCAAATAAGCCTTAACTTGTAAATAAGTATTTCACCTTGTTTTTGTAATACCTTTTGAACTCTCCTGCTTATTTAAAGATGCTGAAACCAATAAGGTAATTCTGATCATTTTGAAGAAATACTGTATTGGAAGTATAATCTGTCCCAAAGGGTGGTTTTATTGTATGAAGTAAATAAATAAAAACAGCAACAAGAACCATATCAGTACAAATCAGTTCCACAAAGTGAATCTTGACAATGTGGTTGGTTTTAATAGCTCAGTTATTAGGTATTATTTCTCAAAGGTTGCACTCGTATAGATCTGCTACACGTTTGTTTGAAGACTTTATGAGGGTTAAGGTTCATTCTCTGAGCTTGTGGGTTGGTTTCCAAATGTTTCATTACCAGGCTAGGTAATATCTTCAGCAGAGTTTAGGGGATGTCAGTGTTCTTCTGTTTATAAGGGCTTCAGGTATGGTGTGTCAAGTGAGGTTCTTGTGATGGGTCTTGTGATGGGTCTTGTTATAAGGAGATTACATCAGGTCAGGGTCATTGGGAGGTGAAGAGCTGATGGGGGAGTTGCGTGGGTTAGTTGGGTGTCGGTGCTGTCTCTGGTTGGCTGTGTGGTTGATTTGGATTCTGAGGGGTTCATAGGCTCTGTTTTATTGAAAGCTTTATTCCCAGACATTAGTAAACTGGTCTCCTTGTGTACCTTCTTTCATTCTAGTATCAAATATATTTGATTACTTAATTCATACTATCACACAAAGTCATAATTTGCTTAGTTTTCATAAATCATATTTTGCTGGGCTTGCTCAGCACACTAAAACTATGGTTTACAGATTATAACGGATGGGTTCATACAACCTGTTAAGTTAAAACCAAGCCAAACACAATATGGTTTAGTATGATGCCTAAAACATTCAAAATATATACAACTTAACTATAATATGAATGTGAGCTGATGAAAGATAGGTTTGGGACCACTCCAGCCTTATAATTTTGTCCTCATCTTTGGATTCTTGAGCAGTTTTGAGATTAGGCATCCTGCCTTGAGCGACACTGATATCTGGATGACTTGTGCCAATTCTGAGGACATTTGAGGAATGACCTATAAATCAACTAAGATAACAGTCTGACATATTACACAGTAGATGAAACATCAAACTGTTCTTTAAAAATCAGTTAAATTGCTTGAAGGAACAACAGATTCCTACATTAGCCTATTCTTTATGTTCTGAAGTGCAATTTACAGGGCTAAACCAAAGCATATGTCATACCTTTAATTTTGTAAAAAGTTATGTACAAGTCTATTATTCAAAATAATTCCCACATAACTGGGAATTTCAGAGAACAGCTACCTTTCACCCCAGCAGGGTGCCATTTTATAGACTTTAACATTCACTAAGTTCAAGCAGCTTTCATTCTAAATAATATGTGCGCTAAATTTGTCACATTGAAAGTGCTTTTGGCATGTAAATGATCCGTTTTCACCTAGAAATGCTTTTAAAAGAATCTGAGCTCACTTTTTGGGAAATTATAAGTGCATTGAATTTCATTGTCCTACAGAACCATGCAGAGTTGATAGAAATGAACTACAGTGACAAACCAGCCCTTGTCAGCCCATATACTTATGTATCATTTGAACTGTCAGAAGTACATGTAAGCTGACTTCCACACATTTTTCAGTTCAAATTGGGAGAAAAAAAAAGATTTGTTTTCTGGCTGCCCTCTCACCTTACCATGTATTTTTTAAAAGTCTAAATGTTAGCGGTGCATTTTGCACCAGAGGGAAAGTTAAGCATTTTTTTTTTATGCCAAACTCATTTTGTTTATAAAATGTGATTGTTGTCATTATTAGCTTTTATCTCCATCTTATACATAGGTGATATTTCTATTAGCCATGACCTTATTATTAAAGCATAATACATACATTAGATTTCATAAAGGAGATCTCTCTCCCCAAGACTGAATTCTGAATAGTTATATGAGATGAACATTTTTTTTTTACCAAAAAATAGCTCCTTATATTTATAGGTAGTCCTATGACCACAATTGAGCCCAAAATTTCTGTTGCTAGTCAAGACAATTGTTAAGTGAACTTTGCTCCATTTAATGACCTTTTTGCCACAGTTTAGCAAACCACTACAGTTGTTAAGTGAATCTGGCTTCACCCATTGACTTCATTTGTCAGAAGCTGGCTGGGAAGGTTAGAAAAGGTGATCACATGACCCCAGGACAAGGCAACTATCATAAATACATGCCAGTTGGTAAGGGCCCAAATTTTGGTCACATGACTATGGGGGTTTTGTTGTGTGAAAACCAGTCATAAGTCACTTTTTCAGTGCCATTATAACTTCAAACCATCATTAAATGAATGCTTTTAAGTTGATGACTACTGTATACTTTTATTCTTTCATGATGCTATACATACCAAAAATGAGATTTATTTATGATAACTTTAAGCCATGCCAGCAGGAAGGCACAATGTGAAGGTGAGAGAACATTTGTAGAGAAGGGACACAATACATCCTTAAGGTGTTCCCTAGTTACACCTACAAAAGTCTAAATAGGAAACCTCTTGCTGACCAAATAATCTCTCAGCCTGTCTACTGGCTTTCCTCCTTAAGTGACAGACATACAAACTCCTCTCCAGCATCAACTGCTCACATGTTTTGCTTTACATGTGGGGTAACAAATCAGCTCCACAGAATCTATGTTGGGCTGCAGCCTTGCAGACACCCACAATTATCTGAGTTGCTGAGCACATCATTCCTGCTTCTCAAACCATGGATCTGGTCAAAGGCCAATGAAAAAAGGAGAATGATAAAGAGTATACAAATTCAGAGATAACAGAATAACAGAGTTGAGAGGTACCTTGGAGGTCTTATAATCCAAACCTCCTGGCTCAGGCAGAAAATGGCCTTGGTGGCTCAGGGGGTTAATGCTATACTTTGTAATTAAGTATTCAGCTCCCAGCTGCCTGCAATTTAGCAGTTCGAATCCCACCAGGCTCAAGG
>JANHJO010006324.1:66140-76963 GCA_032468235.1 Pseudoxyrhopus heterurus | reverse complement strand
CCACCCACCCCCATTGCTTCTACTGCCCAGTAGCCTGCAGTTACTTGATATAGCAGAAAAGCAAAACTGATGGAATATGGTTGTTTGTCTTTCTGTGACGGGGAAGGAATGGCTTTCAGGGCAATCCCCCGGTGGAAAACAAATGGGGGGAAAATATCACCTCCCAAGTGCAGATCATGATGGGAATGAAGCATCCATTCAATATTTTTGAGATAGCGTTGACTTTTCCTTGCTTTTAAATTCTACACATAAAATTAATACAAATTATAAGAATACTCTGTCCTTCCTGAGTTTTAGTTCATAGAGTGTGACACAGATTTTCAAACATGAAAATGTGTAATCAATCTTCAGTTTTTGTCCATTGTAGCCGTCAGTTGGAATTCACACACACAAAAGACAACAGTGAATTTGTTTGTAACTTCTGCTTCAAGATTGTGGACAAAATTACTTTTACACCACAATGGATATACTGTATGTATGTAGGTACCTTACTTACGTTGCAGTGTAACAAACACAGTAATTAACTTCAGGCAGTTGCATACACTACTGTATTGCTGCTGCTGCTGTTCTTTCAGAATTTAGAAAAAGAATACGAACCTTTCTGATTTTGAAAACCAGTGAATATGCTCAGAATCTATGTGAAACAATATGAAGCATTTGCTTCAGGTAGCAAATTTCAAAAGGAACATCATGCCATTTTAATTCTTCCAGATTCTGCAGTTCGTTCTTTTATATGCATTTTTAGAAATGTCTTTGCCTTGCTGTTTCCCTAGTATAGCCTGGGTGTTCAGCCTTCACACTTTTTAAATCCTCTAAAAACTTCACTTTCATTTACAAAAGTATTTTGTTGGAAGATTCTCCTGGATGTATTATCTAAATGGTTCAAAATACTTTCCCCCTGAAATAATATTGCTATACACTTACTTTACATTAAATGGGGCAATTTTTCTTTTGACAAATCTATTTTAAGTACTGTGGCTTGTAATATTTGATTAAACATTATGTATCAGTCTCCTTTCTCTAACATTTCATTCATTCATGTTTTTGGGAGGGATGAAAGCAATATTTCCCATATCTGATTCAATGTCCAGCAACTTTTCTCTATCTGGTGCTGTCTAAATGGAATAATTTTAGAATTTCCTAAATCCTAAATGGTGAAAGGAATAGTGGAGAATGCACTGCAGTTTAAGTCCTGCAAAGTTGAAAAAGGCTATTCTACAAGATGCTTCAATGTCCCCGTTCAATTTTCTAGGATAATTCCAGCTACCAGTATATATAACCTAGAGTTTTTATTCAGCTAATATCTTTGTCTGAAAATATACCTGCTCTAATACATTTGGATAAACGAGTGAAGAATACATAGCATCTACAGTAGTTTATTAGCATGATTAAAACATTGCATAATAAATATTTTTCATTTTGGATATATGATCTTTAACAAAATATCCATCAAAACTTGGAAGGTCATATTAGTGATCAAGTATCTGTAGAAAAAAATAACTGCGTGGATTTTCTTCACACATTTGGGCTTTTTTCTCTCGCTAAGAAAGAATGCTGAAATATATTGGGTAATTTACATTTGAATCTTATTCTGAAATGTATCTTAGATAAGGGTGATACAGTGTCATCCAGGTAGCTCTAAAGCAACATTGGCTTAATGACTGCAACTGTATAACTGCAATTATTTTGGAATTTCTTTGGTCCATTTTCTCCTCCATGTGATATCAGCAGGAATGCATGCAGTCAGTCAAGTATAGTTTAATGAAACCTTTGCAAATCCACTGCACCATTCATCTAAATGAATCTCTCCCATGCCTAAATGGAAAATATTGAAGCACAAATATTTTTGTGTTTGGGAGAGATTCTCCAGGGACATGTGCACATATAATGGAAGCTGTGTGAGTAATGAGTGACAGTTTCTTAAAGGTTAATATTTTCTTTAATCTATTTCCATAACAGGAAAAAGAGGGGGAGAATACTATGTTAAGCACAAGGTGTGCTTTAGGGATTAGAAAAACAATCTCTGCTGTTATGTATATCTAAGACTACAGGGAACAATATGAATAACACAAACAGAGTTTATTATATTTCACGAAATATAGAAATACCTTAAATATGTTTCACTCTGTTATTTAAAAGAGAGTGAGTGATGCTTAGGATTCGTTAGAATTTTTTTCTGCTTCCTCCTAAAAACTAAAATTATCCATAATATTGGACTAGCCTCTTTGATTGTCATGTAAAGTAATGAAACCATTAAATGCACAGTATTAAGCAGAGACAAGATGCAATTAGCCAAGAAATTACTCTGATCTCGGTGACATTTTCGAAAAATCATAATACAATATACATGGAAAAACATGATTGGCAGACTAATCCAGTTTTGATGGAATGTAGTCCACATACTGAAAGTAAAGCAGTACATGACCAGATAAAACTCACAGCTGTGGATCCCTGATATGTCCTTACAGCCTTGTCACCCTGGAAATTCCTCAGGTTTAAAAGATGATGAAAGTATCGACCATTAATGACAGGATCATCCCCTACCCTGAAATAAAATGTACTAATCCCTTTTGCTAGGTCTATGAATTCCTAATATAAATTATATAAACTCTAGTAATTCATCTCTGTTAGCACAGTTGTGTTTGGAAATTGTACAGCAGTCTTTGCCCTGTTTGAAATGCCAGATGAAAGGAAGACATGTCCGTTTAAGCTATGGTATAAAAGTAATTTAACAGAAGGAGCAGAATAACTTCTGGATAATGAGCACAAGATATGGAAGGAAATGCTAAAGTTTTAAAGTGGAAGGAAGAAGAGGCTGAGTGAAATGGGTGGGGGGAGAGAATAGATATATAAAAATAGGGTTAAAACATGGTTTTAGCAGTCAAGGTGATTTAGTGTCAGAGTAAAAAATGATGTACAGTTTGACTTTAAAGAAAAACACAGAATGGCTGTATATGTCTTACAACTGCTTGATCTGGAAAGTCCCCCTTATTTAAAAAAAAAAAAAGAACCATTAAAAGAGTGAATTGCAAATGCCTTTGGATGAGGCAAGTGGCAGAGAGAGGATAACCCTTAAATATTCATTAGAAATAACATTAGAACAGTTGCCAATTTAACATATACAATCCTTTGTAATACAGATTGTGCTTACACAGCCTCCTGAGTTATAAGGACATTCTACACGGTTGTTGGGATTGGATCCAAATGGATGCTTTCTGAATCTATATGACATACCTTTTCCCTGAAAAGTAGCAAGCAAACATGATGCTTTTTACACAATCTGTTTAGCTCGGCATTCTCTCTCTGACTTAGAGGGGCTCTCCAGGGTCTCAGAATTAGTCCTCCTGAAACCCAGGTCCTTTTAACTGGAAATCTTGAGTATTGATTCTTGCCTGGAAAGACTGATGTAATGGTATTTTGGAACCATAGAGATTCGCATTCTAAGCAGCTGGGCATCCCTTCACGAACAGCCTCTTCACAAGTTCACATACGAGCCAAGAATGAAACCATCTGTAACCTAGTGTCTTTTAATAAATCTTGGTAAAGAAACTGTAGAAGAATCTTACTGTGGAAGACGGGAGAGGCAAGAACCTGCATTCTACCCAAGGCTTGGGTATTTCCTGTAGATAGGAGAGTTAATATCATTTCCAGTCTGAAAAAAATTAGGGAAAAATGTGTGGTTTAATGAAACTTCAGCATACACAAATTACAGTTACCTTATGAAAGAAAAAAAGAGATCCAGAGATATTCCTGATATTCTCAGGTCTATGCCTAGAATATTTGTGGATCTGTGTCAAGTTCATTCTAAAAGTTACTCCTGTTGTTGTTTTATGTGGGTGGTTATTCTTTAATTTTTTTTTAAAAAACTGAATTTTTAAGTTATGTATTTGAAATGTTATATGTTGACCAAGTGTCTTTGAAAATCGAAAACGTAAAGAATAGTGCAGTGGAACAGAATAGAACAGAATGAAATGAAGCAGGATAGGCAGGGCCAGACAGAATAGGCTAGGACAGGGAAGAACCAGTGGTGGGATTCAATTTTTTTTACTACCAGTTCTGTGGGCATGGCTTGGTGGGTGTGGTTATGCAATCGGCCAATCAGAGGTGGTGTTTGCTGGTTCTCCAAGCCAATCAAAATTATTGCTACCAGTTCTCCCGAACCTGTCAGAACTGGCTGAATACCACCTCTGGGAAGAACATTGTGTAAAAATAATATATGTTAAATAGCATGAAGTTTTTATGTGCGCTAGAATAATGAGTTATGGAATCTGGTTAAAATGTTAATACAAATAATTCTCATTCAACAACTATTAGTTCACTGACTATTTGACATTACAACAGTGCTGAATGAGTGGTACTTATGACTAGTCCTTGATATTCCAGCCATCCCAGCACCCCTGTGATCATGTGATTGCCAACTGGTGCTGGCACTTGGTTGTAGCATCCTGCAGTCATATGATCACCATTTGCAAGCTTCCCTGTCAGTTTCCCACAAGCAACATCAATGGAAAAGCCTGCAGGAAGTGTCTAAAGTCATTTCAGTAAGTGTTTGCAGAGTGGCGCGGTGGCCTAGAGGTGGAGCTCTCGCCTCACAATCAGGAGGCTGTGAGTTCGATCCTAGGTAGAGGCCAATTTTCTCTCTTTGGGCACGATGGAGATATATCTGATGAATATAACTCCGCATTGGCATCCGGCCAGTAAACATTCAGCTCCAATAAGTTGCCCAGACTCCATCCCACAAGGGATTATGGGGCAATGATGACAGCTACTCCTAGCCTTGCCATGCTTGCACTTGCACTACACCTCACTGGCCACCTGCACACCATCCCACCCCATCTAGTAGCAGCCTGTTGGCCTGCTTGTAAACCACCTAGAACATGCTTAAAAACTTGTGATCCTTGCTTAGTAATGGCAGTAGGAGTGCCAGGGTTGCCATTGCTAAATGATGTGCTCACATGTCATCATGCTTTACAAGTGCCATCACTTAGCAATGAAAATACTCACTCCCTCAACAGTTGATGGAATTAGATAACTTTAAATGTGGGGAGACACATGTTTCTAGCTGTCAAGAATCAATCCAACATGTTCTCTGCTTTTTTTCTCATCTTCTGCTTTTGAGGGATTGTCCAAAATTTAGTCTCATTATACTACTGCACTGTTTAAGCTCATTCTCTTCTTTCTCTCCCTTATACACACACAGAGAATTGAAGTCCAATACGATTTAGTGCTTTAAGAGCAATACTTTACAAAACTGAAGAAGAAAATTTCAGTTATTTGATATTTGATTCGAGAAAAAAAGATTCTTTAGAGTTCCTTTTGCTTAAAATCATTATAGTGAGATCAAAAGCTGAAGGAACAAGTTTTCACAACATGGGCTTAGAAACAGACTATATACAGTACATTCCAGATTTCAGCAGTCTGAAAATCTTCAAACTTCTGCCTGAAATCAGAGACAAATCACAGTCGATTACATGCTGTTCCGTAATCACTTCTAAGAAATTTGGAGGGAACTAAATTATATTCTTTATGGCTGCATTAGCTAAGAGATGGATTAAAAAATAGGAATGGTGCATTTGACAAGCCAGTTTAATATTTAATCATTTTATAGCATGTTAAACTTTTAACAAAGGGTTTCAAATATTTCATCTCCTTCATGCTTACCATATCCCATAAGAACATAAGAATAGCCATTCGAGAACAGCAAAAGCCTGTCCTAGTTTAGTAATTTGTTTTTCAGAGCGAGATGCTTCTGGGTTGCTGATAAGCAAGAGATGGAACTATATTCCTCTATCACCATTGCTGTCCTGAATGCTGCCCCAGAATTTCAGGTTAGCTTTTAATATTATGGACCAATCGCTCTTGTCAGAATTATTTTTCCATTTCAAAAATAATTCATAACATTGAGAAGCTAATATTATTTGCCATTCAGGTACACCTTGATTTACAAGTGTTCATTTAATGTTGGTTCAAAATTGTGACAGCTTCAGAAAAAGCAACTGATGACTCTATTTTGCACTTATGACTGTTGCGGCATCCCCATGATCGCATGATTGCAATTTGGATGCTTGGCAACCAGATCAGGTTTATGACAGTTGTAGCATCCTGCAGCCACATGATTGCAATTTGCAACTTTCTTAGACATTTTCTGGAAAAAAATAATCAATTGGGAAAGCTGGATTCACTTAATGACCACATGATTTGCTTAACAACCATGATAAAAATCATTATACAATTGACCTGGCCACATGATGATTCAACTTCTGACCACACAGTCTTACAATGGAAATTCTGAACCCAATTGTGATCATAAATTGAGGATTACCTATATTATATACAAAATTATATTTAATGTATTCATGGATGAACTCATTCTCATCTACTATAGACGCTTGTTTTCAGTGAACATAACTGCCATGGAGTTCCAAGGTTTGGAAGGGTGGCAATCATTTTAATATTTGTAAAAAAAGTTATTCAAAATGCATTATCAATTAGTAAACATAACTACATATACAGTATATGGTCAAAGTCTCTCTTATTTAAGAGTTTTTTTAGTAGTCTTCTTCAAGATATCAGGTTAAGCTACACCTTAGTACATATCCCAAATGTGGAATCCATCACTATACAATATTATAAGATGGAACTCATACCTATAGTATTAAACCATAGCATAATCCTCGTCAAGAACAACAACAACAATCTCTCTTTCTCTCTCACTCTCTTTACAGTATTGTCATACTGACACAAATTACACGCATTATATGATTTAGAGACCATGGGTAAAAATGTAACACTGGCCCTTCTTGGTTGCTCTAGTAGGCCTGAACATCTACATTACAGTACAGACAAAACTTCAGAAATAAACTTTCTTCCACATTTTAACTGTTCTTGATATATGATGAGAACCTGTCAAATGACCTGAGGATGCTTTGAGCTTCTCAAAAGGTTTTTAATATCTAACAAGACCACCAAATCTTAAAAAATAGGGGGAAAAACTGGTTTCAAATGTAAGGAAATGCCTTACCTTTTCATGAATTATTTCTTTCACAACAGTGAAATCTTCTCAGGCAAAGGGCAGCCAATCTATTTCACATACAAAATGAGATCTTCTTGCTTCCTTAAATTCTCCCTGAAAATAAACTACTATTGTGATTTCTTCCAGAAATTCTATTACAAGACAAGATCAACTCTTTGAAAAAAATTCAAAACAAACTCAAGATCATGCATGTTTAATCTAAACAAACTCCACACAAAAACACATAAAAATATAGTGCTGGAATGTTTTATTCTTGGTTTATTTCTGTGTTGAAAAAAAGTCAGTTGTCTATTATGTATTTCTGTTACTGACTCTTAAGGTAATAGGATATTATTTATAGATTAGTTTAGATTGTATTTAACTTTAATTATTTTTATTATATTGATTCTGAGGTATGAACACTATTTTATAAAAACTATAGTAAACATGATATCTTCTATTTTAAATAATTTTAAAGCAAATAATAGCACTTCTAAAATAATAAGATAAGCAGGTTTCAGTGCTTTGTAATTTGTACTAAATTTCTAAGGAGAGCATTATCACAAAATTATCTTACTTAATTACCAAAAAGTGAAGAAATATCAGAAGTAATAGTGAATGCAGTGTGGCTTACTAAAACCTCTGCTATACCAGTAATTTAGCTGATTCTTCTAAAACTAAAATCCCAATTAAAATAAGATGCTCTTAAAAGAAAGCTACACAAGTATATTATTCTGATTATATAACTCCTCTCTTTTATCTGATGAACACCAATATTTAGGCTAGAACTATATTATTGTTTATTTATTTGTTCCCAAATAAACATGCGGGAAAAGAAACATGAAATGTATTGTTCTGATGAGGTCTATTTTCTTGCAAGATTTTTCAGTTACAATGAGGCTTCTTCTTCTTCCTCCTCTTCCTCCTCTCTTCTACTACTATTACTACTATATTGCTACTATCAATACATTAAAAGTTAGATCAAAGGTTGTATTCTAAAAAATAATGTATCCTTAGTAATTTCTAAGTGTTCTGAGCCTTTACTTTAGTAATTTACTGTAATGATTTGTCTCGGTACAGTAAGAGTAGCCATTTTCATTATGTTAAAATGCACCACTTCCTAAAATATATCCGCAAAAGAATAATTTTCTGTTGAAAAGATTAAACAGCGGCTGCATTTTTTTAATAAAGAGAATTAAATGGCAGCTTATATAATTAACACAAATGGAAAAGGAGTCCCCCCATCTGCTATTTTGGAGGTGGAAGCAGCTAAGGGCAGGAGAAATCCCGCTCACTTTAAAGAAATGTTAAATACTTCTTTTCTGTCAACATTTGAAATAGCTATTTGACAGGGTTGTTATGGCTAATTAATTACTTTCGTTTGGTCTAAGTTGTATACTCGAAGATGAATTGTACATGATAATAAGGCAAGGCTGTGTGAGAAAAACCTTTGGTAGTCTGTACCGTGTGTGCTGCCTCATTACAGAACTAGCTATCTGCAGGAAGTCTGACATTGAAAGGTACCACACATCCCATAATGCCCTTCCCTAACTGAGATGATTGTAGCTTCTTCCTAAAAGTGATGATTAGGAGAGAGAAAAAGCAAAACGGAATGCGGTATGAATATTTCATGTAAATGCAAGCAGGCACTTACTGGACGCAGAACTTTGATTGATGCTAGAGTGCTCCTAAATGCCTTGACATTGAAGGGTTTATACAATGAAGGCTTCGAAAGAGGCAGTTAATATTAGAATATAGCTGTATTTAGCTGGAGAGCTCTTTATTACTAGCTGATATTAAACAAGACCATAGGCCTCGGATTTCAGTAAGTGGATCTAGATAAAAAGAGCAGAAATCTACGGAAGATAAGACATTTAAGAATCCTATTCCTGGACCAGTAGGCAACCTGCTTAATTCAAGCAGTTTTCAAACACACTTATCTGACAGTAAGTCCTACTGATCTCAGATTTACTTCTGAGTAAGCATGCCGAGATTGTCCTGTCAATTTTAGTCCCTTTCTATCATGCCATTAATAAACAGGCAAAAAATGTGAACTCAATTTGCTTTGCCCTATCAACGAAAGCCTGTAAAATATAGAGAAACAAAAATTACAGTCAGTCAAATAAGAAAAATCATGCACTGAGCAATGTTTTTCTTTTTTTTAGTTTGCTTTCCAAATTGCTATTAAAAAATGGCTGCATGCTTTGGATAGTAGATCATTTTAGGATCCTCCCCTAAAGTAGAGCAATGTTTTGGGATGAGGATTTAAAATAATTCCGTCCAAATCCTAACAGGCTACTTCAGCAAGTGGAAATTGTGGTGCAACAAACAGCAGTTAATTGGGCCATACTGTATGTGCTTATACATTTCCAATACCATACACACACACACATACACATACACACATAATTTCTTTCAGCAAATGAATTGAGGCAGGGGACCAAAGTAAAGATTATTTTCTCCCCAGATTGCTATAGTTTTAACCAAGGAGTAACCAATTTTGGGGAGGCAGGGAAGATAGCAATAGCAATAGCACTGTATTTATATACCACCTCTCAGGGCTTGCAACCCTCTCTAAGCGGTTTACAATGTCAGCATATTGCCCCCAACAATCTGGGTTCATATATGATGGCTAACTTTGACTGTCTTTCTTGTTCATTGTATGGTTTGTATGGCCAACTTTGACTGTCTTTCTTGTTCATTGTATGGTTTTTTTTAAACTTTATGATCATATTGGTAGTGGAAGAGCTTATGGCAGTGGAGATGTGTTTGTTAGCATGGAAACTTTGGGCTCAGTTGTGGTCAAAAATCAAGGACAAGTATTGGAGTACTATGTATTCTTGAATAAGTTTTCTATTCAGTTGGATAACTAATCTGTATATTGGATTGCTTATCCTTCAAGTCTGATCAACTTTAAGAAACTGCATTGTTTTAAGGAGGATTTTTCCCCATTTACTTTGATCTAAATGCTCATTAAGAACTCAATTCTGGGGCTTCTGGGGCAGAGCTTCAGCAGTGCGGTGTGGGAAAGAAAGGAGCTCCTATTCCTGCCCGATTTCTCCCGCTTGAGCGGCTTGATTTGGGCAATATCAGCTCCGGAGGAGTCGATAGAGAAGAGGGAAAACTGGACGACCCCAAAGGAGAAGGCGATCTCCTTGGGAGATGAGGAAAATCCCCTGTGATGCCAGAGGGCAAGAAGGCAGCTGTCATGGCTGCCTCAGAGCTGTAGCACTGTCCCAAGAGAGGAAGAGAAGATCGAGGAGTGTAGTAAGACAGATTGCAAGCTTTTGAACTCTCTGCAACTGGAGGTAACCCATGGACTATTTACTTTAATTTAACGAGCTCAGAAGGTTGGGGCAAGGAAGAAGCTCCATGGCTAGTGGCGATTAGGAGGGAGAGCTGATGACACGCCCGGGGAAAAGCGGAAAGTGGAAGCGATTCAGTAAGAAATAATATAACGTGGAAAACAGACTGGTGAACTGCTTGACTAGCCGGAGTGGAATGAACGTGGTCCAAAACTCCTTTTAGTTGTGGATGTACTAAGATTTACTTGAATTTATACTGATTATGGATACTATTGTTTTGTGAACTGAGCTACAGATTTGGAACTGTGACTGTGTACTGACTTTGGGATTTTGCTGTTTGGTGTGGACTGAGCCAAGGACTTATAAATCATGTCACCTTGCTGTAAAAAGAAAGAAGAAGAAAGAAGATGGTGCCCTAGTAAAAGATATATAGTAATAGCAATAGCATTAGATTTATATACCGCTTATCAGTGCTTTACAGCTCTAAGCGGTTTACAGAATCAGCA
>JANHJO010006324.1:43116-58209 GCA_032468235.1 Pseudoxyrhopus heterurus | reverse complement strand
TTCTATTCTATTCTATTCTATTCTATTCTATTCTATTCTATTCTATTCTATTCTATTCTATTCTATTCTATTCTGTTTTAGGAAAAATAAAACATATTTCTTCATCTTTATTTTTTAATCTTTATTTTCCCCATATCATTGTAGCTTTATTGTTGACAACTGAGAGAAGTCAAAATATAGGACTTCATTTTTCAAACTGTCATTGTGCATTAAAGGTATTTTCTTGAGGGATTTGATCTGTCAAATCAGGAATGGCTGGACAAGAAACAATAGTTGGAAACTAATCAGAGAGAGAAGCAACCTGGAATTAAGGAGAAACTTCATAATAGTGAGGACAATTAACCAGTGTAACAGCTTGCCTCCAGAAATCGTGGGTGCTCCATCACTGGATGTTTTTAAGAAAAGTCTAGACAGTCACCTATCTGAAATAGTATAGGTGATCCTACTTGAGCAGTGGGCTGGGCTAGAAGGCCTTCAAGGTTCCTTCTAGCTCATTCATTCATTCATATGAATCAGCACAGAATAAGGTATATGGTCTTTTGGCTCACTATATCCCTCATCTCCATAATGCACATGTGACTAAGTACTCTTCTACATTCTGAAAGAGAAAGGATAGTTAGCATAAAACCAAAAGGGTCTTTATAGAAATGTTTTTCATTTCTATTTTTTCCAGTTTCAACTTTCTTGCTAAATCTATGTCTGAAATCTGAATGCCACATCAATCTGAAACAAATGGAGCTACAAATTTTCAATATGATATAACTAAGCTTAAGCAATTTTATGTCTCATTTCAGCAGGAAAATCCAAGACCATCTGAAAACATACCTACAAGTGACTTATAATTAACTGTGAGAAGGAATTCTTTAGTCTACAGATCAGCAGCATAACTTTTGGTAGGCATTGAAGGTAGGACGAATGGAAAGTGGTACATGACTCCAATATCATACTTTGCACAAGTGAAAATCAGTTCTGTCAAGAAAATCTGTTGGGAGACACCAGAAATCTATGAAATCAATGGGCTGCTTCCCAAAGTTTAAAAGAATTTCTTTTGGGATGCCCATCAGGAAAGTTTGAAGATATTGGATATCTGCTACTACTCAACAATTAATATTTATGGCCAGCTGTGAATGAACTGAAGTTTCAATTTAGACACCCTTTTCCAACAGTAATTAACAGACATTTAGACATAAATAAATATGTCAATCTTAACTCTTACAACTCTGTAAATTAATTATATAATATATATTATGTAATATATATTGTATATTATATATTATATGGATTGCTTTCTTTTTCTAATCATAATCAATGGCCCATCCATTTCACTGAGTGGACAAAAATTGTAGTAGAAGGTGGGGAAATCATTTTTTCTACACACACAGTCTCCTCATTCATATAATTCTGATTCTCCATATCATAACACAAAATTGCTGTTCATGAGTGCAAATTTTAGATATTTGCAATATGGAAAAAGATTTTGAATTTGATTCCTCCATTTATCCCAAGGATGCTTTATCAAAAGGCAGCTGGACTTCCTTCTTTTTTTCCTTTCCAAGAAAGTCCAGTTGCCTTTTGGAAAAGCACATTTGGGACAACCATGACCTGGATGATTGAGAATCATAGATGTTCCTTTGTTTAATTTTTTAAGTCATATAATTCTTTATGATTCTTCCAAAATATACACCAGAAGTGATAATGTCTCCATTTTTTCTTAAACAGCAATGATTTTTATTGCTTACTTTACTTTGTGATCGTAAGTTTTACTTTTCAAAGAACAGCCATCTTTTGAAGCACAGTCCTAAGACTTCTTTCAGTTTGAAAACATCACATCTGATGTAAATCTCTTTAAAGATAATGAAAAGCAAGAAAGGAGAACAGCAATGGCTTTAAAAGTGTTCACTGGCAGTTATAGTAGCAACTCAGCTGTTTGTCTCCCATATGTTGAGATGTGTTGCATTCCAATATAATTTGTAGTAATTATTTCTAACAGTGCAACCCAGTAGCCTGTAAATATATATATATACACACACACATATATATTTCTAGAATAAAACACATTATAGTGGTACTCACAGGCAGGATAAAAGAACTGAATAGCAATTGGACAAATTCTGAGAATTTGAATCCTCTAATAATTTCCCCACACACATTTTTCTTTCAGTTAAATGTATACTCAGCCTGAAATACTTTTTGGTTCTTATACTTACCAGCCCAGTGCTTCAGCTTTCAGGATGCAGACATGTTCTTTCCATTCCTACCCATCTTTTGTGAAATAGACTTGTGAGATGATTGGCTGACCTAAATGGTTCTTCCGCTTCAAACAAGATGGTGGAAGCTTATGCAAATTTGGGCATCATTTCACCAACATCTCATAGAGTGCCCACCTCATATTTGATCCACCACATTTTTGGTGGATATTGTGTTGCTTCCCTGAAGGTGCCTAGCCAATAAAGTTCTCATATTTGTCACTTCACATGACAGTATAATTATCCTCTCTCTCTCTCCCTCCCTACCTCTCTCTTTCATACCATTTTACTACAGTGAGATTTTTTTTCAAATTCTACAAAACTGTTGCTGTTTAATATTGACTGTTGCAGACAAATTTCACTCCAGTTTGTAAATGCAGATCTAATTGCAATCTATCAACTGGTGTATATTGGGCTGACTGGAAAGACTTTTTATAAGAGAAAAGGGGGGAACCTCACTTAATAAAGAGCATATCAAGACTCCAACTGTGGCTAATGTGCATAAAAAATTCAGCCTGTCAGATCTTCACTTTTCTAATTCAGTAATCTAAATAATTTATTTGACATTTTAGCTCAAGATGACCTTTCCAGGGGAAAAAAATTACTGTTTTAAACTTTTAGCAAGTGCAGCCACTGCAGCAGAGTGCTGGTTGAAGTCTGCATTTTCCCAAATGAGCAAAGGTTAATCTTGTACAGCTCAAACACATCTATGACCCTTTTAAACAAGTTCTCCAAATGTCAGTTAATTTTTTAAAATCTAATTTAAATTAGGTTGTAATATTTGTGTATAACTAGTCCTCTAATTTCCTAAGTCTGAGGTTTTGTTTCTTAGGCACAGAGAGCACCTGACATACATTTTAGTTTGGAAGGATATAATGAAATGGTTTGTCTCATGAGAATCATGTTGGTCTAAGAACTAACCATCATAAAGCATTGTTTGAGAAACAAAATTCAAAATATAGAGTGATAAGCATGATCAAAAAGTTAGTTCCAGTGGCAATAAGTATGTATGGATATAAGGATCTAGAAATCTGTGGAAATGAGGTCATGAACTATAGTATGTCTAGAATGTAATAAGTGTACTCCTTGCTATCTTTATAGCTAAAACGTGTCATTGGTTTCTTAGAAATTTTATTATAAAATAATAATATAAATAATATAATTTTATTGTAAAATAAATATAAAATATGATTATTGTGAGTTCTTCTGAAGATCACAAAATACTTCTCTTTTCAGAACACCAAGACCCCTGAAGGTGAACAAGCATCTCCAGGAGGATCAAGATAGGTCAAACGATGAAAGCAGAATTGTACCACAGCATTGTAAGTTCCATCCCTTTTGCCTGTGCTTCAGGATGTCACACATACAGTATATGCAAGGGCCTTGGTGGTGCAGCAGATAGAGAAGCTTGTAATTAGCTCCCAGCTACCTGCAATTTAGCAAGTTCAATTCCCACCAGGCTCAAGGTCGACTCAGCCTTCCATCCTTACGAGGTGGGTAAAATGAGAACCCAGATTGTTGGGGGCAATATGCTGACATTGTAAACCGCTTAGAGAGGGTTGCAAGCCCTGATAGGCAGTATATAAATACAGTGCTATTGCTATATTATTATATTATAATTATAGTATAATTTTTTTTTGCAAGTTGCCATTTGTTTACCTAGCTTTAACTTTTAAAAAAAAGACTTTCTGAGATAGCATATTTTCTTCTTTTCACGTAAAAGGGTATCATGGTGATTCTAGATATGTTCTTGGTCTTCCACTTTAGGAATCCATTGGAAATGCAATACTGAAATCCCAGTGTCTTGGTTATTTCTGTTCACCATTAGTTTTTGTTTTTTTTTAAGGGAAAGAAATGAATTTTCACTCTCCAACTTAGCTATACATTCAAAGATGCATTATAATTAGAACACTTTATATCTACATCAAACTGAATGGTGAGGCAATATCATTATGGATGAAAAATACATGCTTTAAATCCCCCTTTTTCAGGTAGCCTTCTCATTCATTTTTGCCTCCCTCAGCTTCCTACTTCAGCTTCTTTCTCAATAAATTAAAAATCAATGACATCGCAATGTTCTAAGTTGCTTAAATAGAACGTGAAAATAATAGATCCCTAACTCACTTCCTATTCTTATAGCATAAACTTTTTTGGCTATAAAAATACCGAAAATGTCATGATTTAAGACAGCATTCCAGTGTCTTCTTCAGATGCTGTTCAGCGGCCTCTTTCAACTGAAAATGAGTAAAAGAGTTTCTCCCTAATTTGATCAGAAAACAACGGAAAACTTAGCATAAACCCTGAAATAAGCGTAACAGGGGTTTAAACAGAAGGGTTTTGTTAAGCCCATACTTCCCCACCCTCCCTGCTGCTGGAAACATATCAAAAAGCCCATCTCTGCCCTAATGTGCTATGATAGCAATAGCACTTAGACTTATATACCACTTTATAGTCCTCTCTAAGCAGTTTTATGGAGTATTTGGGTCCTCATTTTACCCACCTTGGAAGAATGGAAGGCTGTGTGAACCTTGAGCCTGGTGAGATTTGAACTGCCAAATTGCAGGCAGCCAGCAATCAGCAGAAGTAACCTGCAGTACTGTACTCTAACCACTGTGCCACCGTGGCTCATGATACATGCTTTGAATCATAGCTGCAAACTTGCTCTTGTGCTATGAAAGAAAACACCTTTAAATATTCTTTCCAATTCACTCATTTACTAAACAGGATTCTATCTGATCTCTTTCTCTAACAATGTACTCATTTACTTACTGTACTTCACCTAGCTGACTTTGGCTTATCTCAAAAAGCTAGGTAGGGATAAATCTGGTTAGTAGTTGGATGGGTTATAGATTTTTCTGAGAAGTTGAAAAAAAATAACCTGAAAAAAAGCGGCAGCAAACCATCTCTGTGATGTTGCCAAGGAAAATACATGGATATGTCCATGTAGTTACCAGAAGGCAGTAAATATTTTTATACTTCCGTTCCATGAAAAAGCCACCAAGCTGGTATAAAACATGTGAAAACATAATGCTGTAAAAATATTCTTAAAAACCACTACTAAAATTATCCTGACATATCAACGGTAAAAATAGACCATTATAAAGTATTTTTTTAAAGTTCTGCCTTAACACTTCTTTAAAAAGCTGAAGGAATAGGGTTAATCCTAGCTTTAAAGAGATGATAAATTACTGTTTAGGTCCAACACCAGAAAAAGCCTTTTATTGATCTTTAGCGAACAGTCCTCTCAGGCTGGCACCAGCCTCCAAAGATCCCCTTTTGGTGATGCTAATAATTGGATAGCCCTACATTTTTAAGGTGAGACACTAGTACAGATGTCAAGATCTTTAAATACCTTCAAACATGTGTGTGTGAGAGAGAGGGGGGGGGAGAAGGGAGAGAGAGTGAGAGAATATTTATCTAGAGTGTCCAAACCAAATTGCCTGTGCAAAAGCCCCAGCTCACAACTAAGTATAGTTGTCTAAAAATACTCCTGGGCACTGCTGCAAGCTGAAAACCTAGGGCCACAAAGGATTTAAGGGAAGCCTTATTATTTATTTATTGATTGATTGATTAGATTTATATGCTGTCCATCACACTATCAAGATCAATTATCATGACAGGAACTGCAGGAATTATTTGCTGAATGAAATAGAACATCAAGTTCAAAGTCTAAGAAAGCAAAGCAGACTCCAGCAGTATTCATGAAGTATGGATAAAAAAAATGCAAAGAGGGTGACCACAATAGTGTTATTTTTTTTCTTTTAATGACCTTTGCATTGGGCTGGAGTTGGGGCATCTGAATGGAGCTCGAGAGTTTTCTGGCTGGATGCCCTTCCTGATGCCTATGTAGAGTTCACAGCAGACAATTATTCATTGCACCCAGAAAAGAAAATATCTGCCGTTCCTGATTGTGAAGTAATAACTCCATCTTTAGGCCACCCCGCTGCTTGGACACAATGGTGTTATTTATTTATTATATATAGCTGGTCATTTCACAGCTATGACTCTGGATGGCTTACAAGTTAAAAACCCAAGAACAACCAAAAATAACTGCAAAAAATTATTTAGAGGGTGCAGGGCAGTATAATGGTTTACAGTGAAGTGGCAGTTTGCCAGGAAAGAGGGATCACATTCCAAGGAGAGGGGGGGAAACAAAAGGTGACACAACCTGAAGCTGGATTGGAGAAAGAAGAATTGGGATAGTCACTCTGTAGAATCTCCCAGGGTATATCCATTAGGGTTAGAGTAGTATATATTTAACCTGGCAAGATTCTGTCTATATGGCTGAACAAATAAAGAAGAAAAATTTGGCTGGATTGTTCTATTTTGTTCTTGAGCTGGGTGGCCAGAAGGGCAGAGATGGGGTGGGTGTCAGATAGGCAGGTGAAAGGAATTGGAGGTAGAGTCTTACCTTACCGAGACTCAGAGTGGGAATGCCTTGGACTAGAGTGAATCTTCACTTAATGACTCAAATTCTCAGTTAACTAGGGCATCAGGGAATGCCAGGATACTAGTGGCTAAATGATGCAGTAAAAATGTAATGTAATGCAATACAATGTACTTTGATAAATCCTGTAACAATCTGGTCACTTGGAGAGAAACATATTCTAAACATTGGCCAGTTGACTAGAAACTTTTTCACAGTTACAACCTTCACAGCATCCCCATGATCATGTAATCAAAATTCAGATACTTGGCATCTGGTTCATGTTTATGATCATTGCTGTGTCCCAAGGTCATGTAATAACCTTTTGTGACTTTTGACAAGCAAAATCAATGGAGAAGCCAGATTCACTTAACAACCTGGTTACTAACTAATCCACTGCAGCGATTCACTTAACAACTGTGTTAAGAAAGGTCATAAAATGAGGCAAAACTCACAACAAATGTCTCACTTAACAACAGAAATTTTGGGCTCAATTGTGGTCAGACCAGAATTCCTCCATCCAATAGAATGAAAAGCTAAATTTACTCCCCATAATTCTCTATCAGTAAAAAATAAAAAAATCCATAATAAGGCTAAAAGACTTGTCCAACTAGCAGGAAAAAGAAGAGCAAAAATCTGAAGACGTTTCACCTTTGATTCTGCATGTGTTATTGTAAGTTTATTTTTACTGTGGTTCTTGTTTTTAGTTTAATAAGGGCGCAGGTAGAGTCACATGATGCCCCTTTGGATTTAATTTACTATTTTTAAAATGTTTGTGTAAGCAACTTTGGAAATTCTTCTGCTTTGAAAGATGCCCTATACAATTCAACTAAATAAAAGTGAAATGGCTTAAAATGTAGAGTAATTCATCAAACCAAGCTATTAGTTCAGCAGACAAAGAATTGAACGTATGTTCTCAAGAAAAACCAAGAAAGAAAGACTTGTGAAGTATCTTTTTAAAAAAAACATACTTACTACGGATCTAGAAGAAAACAATCAGAAGAGCAAAATTGCTCACAGACAGAAAAAAAAAGCCAGTTTCATAGAAAATTTTGTTCCCGGAATAGATCTATTAGGTTCTGTAGAAATTCAGAGTCTGGCATGATAAGCACATAAACATCTTTTAGACTCTATGATAACAAAGTACATGAAAGCTGCAGTACTGATGTTAACTTTCTGGTTGTCTGTTTATTTTCATTTGCATATATCAATATGAATTTCCAATACATCCTATGTGTTAATAGAATTATAGCCCCATTAGTAATAAATATAAAGAGCTTTCCAGATGTCCCATTTGTTTCTCCTCAAATCACAAGTAAGATTTGTTTATTTTTTAAAACTCCGTCAGGAAAATCTATCAGCAGCACAAATCAAACAGAAAAGTTCTGCGGCACTGAGGTATTCACTAAAGTATTTAAGGGCCTATTGTGCTAAGTGAAATTTGTATGGAATATAAAATCAGAAAGGCATATTTTTAGTTGGGGACCAATATATGCTGCCTTATACGCTTATGGTTAAAATGAAGGTCAGTCACTTTAGGAGAAAGACCCTCTCATAAAAAAAAAGTGATGATTAGAAGGAACAAAAATGATTTTCCAAGAAACATAGTTGTATTTTTATATACAACTTTATAGCTGGTATTTTCGTCTGTTACATTTTTTCTTCATTATTTTCTTTATAATTGTATTGCTTTATTAAAAAAACTAAACATATAAATGGTATTTGATAACTTTGATTTGACCTAAGAAAAGGACTGCCTTCATGTGGATTGTTTAGTTTGCTGTAACACTTTTCAAAGCAGTCAGAATCACAGTGTTTCTCAAAGTTGGCAACTTTAAGATGTGAGGACTTCAACTCCTAGAAAGGCTGGGAATTCTGGGAACTGAAGTCTACACACCTTAAAGTTGTCAACTGAGAAACACTGAAAGAAACATTTGCATTAGCAATACCCGATGAATCTGAATTCAACATATAAGATATTTAAAAAGTAAGATGTGTGAAAACAGTGCATTTGAAATCAACAACATTCATCTATGACCAGTTAGTAATTTTAAAAGACTGCAGATGCTATAAACTCTTTTTCAGAAGATATTCTGTATAGAAGCCTACATACCCATTTCCCTATGCCCTTTCGGAACAAACAATGGTATGCAGTGCAAGGAGAAAAAATGAGTAAGAACCAGCAAACCATAAAAATTAAAGACATGTATTAATAAGAAGAGAAATTAGTTTAGAAGCCAAAATTAGTTTACACCAATTCCATTTATTTTACCTCTCCACAGTTTTCAGTTTTTGAAAAGTAGCCTTGTTTCCACCATTTTCATATATCACTGTATACAGTTTTTACTCTTTAGAAGTTACTTTGCTTTACTAAAAATGTCATTGTTTGCTTATGTTCTTATAAATACTTCTCTTTGTTCAAACATTGTTTCTCAAACTTTTTGGGTGCACTGAGCCTGAAGGAGGGAAAGAGAAGTCTTGCCCCTCAACACTATATTGCCCTAGGTTAGGTGTCTCCAAACTCTCTAGTTCATTAATTCCTTCATGAATTTTCAGATTGTTCATTGACTGCCATAGATTCATTATATGAAAATAGTTTAATAAATATTACTTTAACTAATAGTATTACAGATCATAGTTATAGCAATAAAATAGTAATGATTATGGCATAAACCAACTGTGTGGTACCAGTGATTATCAGCACAGTGGGTGCCATACGAAAAGATCTTGGACAGCACTCAGAAAATCTGCACATTGACAAAATTTCCATCTGTCAATTGGAAAAGCCCATACAGCTTACATCCCCACATATATTGCTACATTACATTACAACGTCCTAGGTTCTTGGGAAGAACTTCATGTGTATGAAGATCAACACAGCTGGCAACTGTGACTTCACATTGTTGTAACAGATAATAATATTAGCCATTTATTGTCCTCTTGGATAAGGGGTGGGGGTCAATACTGACCATTTAAGAGAACCCAGTCCTAGAGCAAGGGAATTGCTAGGATTGCAGGACATAGCTGGAGACCAACATTCATTATTTTTGCAGTTGAATATGGAGTAACAATCCTAAGGTTCAAAGTTATAACTGCAAAAACATTGTTTTTTTTAATCTTCACCCCAGCTACATGCTTGCAAACTAAAGACAAGGACGGAAATGGAGGATCATACATACTTTAAGAGCAAAAGACTGCATAACTTTCCTTTCCACCAATGCTCCAGTAACATTTCTCAAAGTCTGTCTCACTTCTTATACCCCAACCATGAAAGCAAAGCAAATGGTTATGGTAACAATCTGGGAAGGAAGTGAAGTTCCACGACCCCCTGCCACATATGCTTTTAGCTCTTAAGCAAAGATTTTCTCCGTCTTCCCCCACCCCCAATTATTATGACATTTAAAATCTTCTAAACCAGCTGCTTCCCTATTCACTGTAAATATATATGAACAGAGACATTCTGTGCTAAGGTACTGAAAATAGCCTTGGGAGTCAGAGGTGATAAAGTGTTTAAGTAAAATGGGTTCTCTTTTTGTACGTTTATTGTTGTTGAAGTTGCCTGCCTGAGTCAAGCTCAAAGTGTTAAACCTCACATTTCAATTGTAAAAAACTCCCAATATGTTTTCCCCCTGTTGTTCCTATCAGCCTTCTTTCTGAAGTCCTTCAGTCTAATTGATTTCATTTCCCATTATTTCACTCGCCTTGCCCCTTGTCACATCCCTGAGTGAAGGAATAATGTCATTTTACCAACAGATGGTGATGTTTATTTTAGTGTTAGTGACAGACATCTTGCTAGGCTTTTTTACAAGGGAAGTGGGTGAGAAGGAAATATTGAGTTACAACAGGCTGGGCTCCCCAGCAGCAGAGAGCTAAGAGCAGGTCTTTCCTTGATCTCACCACCATCGCTGGACCTCCTGGGTTGCACACGTGTTGATGAGGAGGAGGGCATCAACATCCCTGCTCACATTCTCTGGACAGAAGGAAAGGTGCAAAAGAACATTGGAAAATAGCAAGAACATACCTCTTGGATAAAAAATTTGGCACCTAAGTGTTAAAAATATGACAGAAGTAGCTCTGCAACGATTACAAGAGAAGCAAAAGAATTCAGTTACCTGCCATTGAGAAAATCAGACATAAATTTAGTATTTTAGGAGTCATGATAGTGGCACAGTGGTTAGAATCAGTATTGCAGGCAAATTCTGCTGACTGCCAGCAGTTCATTTCCTTCGATCCTGATTGGCTCAAGGTTGACTCACTGTCCATCCTTCCAAGGTCAGTAATTTGGAGCAATATGCTGACTCTGTAAATCACCTAGAGAGGGCTGTAAAGTACTAGAAAGCAGTATATACAGTAAGTCTAAGTGCTATTGCTATTGCTATTTTGCATTTCTGTTGAAATCACCCTGCCCTAATCTCACCTTGATTGGCCTGACATTGGCTGAAGCTGGCACTTCACTACATATGCAAAGTCTGGTAATAAACAGAACATCCTGGGTACCTATGGACCTTTCAAAGGAGTATAAACAGTTTGATATTGATACCCAGTTTTCCTATTGATATTGCTCTCCAGGGATTGGATCAACGTATCCCTACTAGGTGACTATGCTACACTTTCCAGACTAAGAGCCACACCAGGCTGGCTGGGGGTGCAGACTTTAAAGCACTGGTCTCTGGGATTGAGGCAAAACAATGTTTATTTCACAAATGAAGGCAAATATATACATTCAGGTGTGAGAGATGGTCCACAACTTTGAACTTTGGCTCCAGCATGAGTCCAAAAACTTGGTAGACTAAATCTCTGGTCCTGGTGACCAACCCAGATTGTTAGTAAATCTGGGTTGGTCACCACATTTAAGTAAATTCATGCTGAATCCTTTCTCTTTGTCTCTCAATTAAACTTACCACTTGGTAAAACTTTTGACAATCTTTTGGAGTATATCTGAGGTTTATGAGGTCACGCAAGCCTTGACTCTCTGGCTGGCAATCTGATACCACAGAACAAACATCCATTCTTGCTGATTCATGGTTAACTTTGCAGACCAATATTAAACAACAATCGATCTTTTTGTTTAAAAAATATGGTCAGGCTGATCTCTCTTGTTTGTCAGTGGGTACAATATACTCTTCAAATCTTTTAATAATATTTCAATATTTCTAGTAAAGGAAGAGGGGGAATGTTTGTATAGTTTAGATCAATAAATGAAAAATAACATTTAGTAATAAAACCCTGGGAAATAACTGCCCCATAATTCCCACTAGAGCAATGTTTCTCAATTTTGGCAATTTTAAGACATGCAGACTTCGACATTCAAATTCCATACATCTTAAAGTTGCTGAGGTTGGGAAATACTGCACTAGAACATCCTAAAGACATGGAAGACATAATATTGCCCAAACCCAGGTGCAGAGAATGGAGACCACTGATAAAATAAAAATACCATTTCCATAAGTAAAAAAAAGTAGGGAGTCAAAAGTAGATGTTCTCAGCACTTATTGTATCTCGAGGTAAGTCAGTGTTTCTCAACCTTGCCAACATGAAGATGTTTGGGATTCTGGAAGCTGAAATCCACAGATCTTAAAAGTTTTCAAGGTTGAGAAACACTGAGCTCAGCAATGAGGCAAAGTAATCCGCCAGGCAAAAATCTGCAACCCATTTGCCCTTCTTGCTGCTTTAGCATGAATGTGAATGAAACGTATGAATGAAAACTTTGGGGGGACGAGGAGGAAGGAGGAAAAGAACAATCACTACCTGCTCAATATAGAATTAAATAGCTCAGAAAAGAATCAAAAATAAAAATATTGCTTAGCACCCCATTTTTTTAAGCTTTTGCAGTACTGTTCCCATTTAGCCACTTGTAATTTAATATGCCCACATCTCTAGTAAGCATACACAGCAGCCAGTGTCAAGTTGACATGGGCTGCAGGCCAAGTAGTGCCTGTTAAGGAATTCACTTTTTTGGCATTTCTCAGGATCATCAGGCTATTATACCAAACCAAAGGGAATTGGCCTTCTCCCCACACCCCATTCCCACCCCAACTACTTCCTTTCATGTCAGCTTTATTGGGAAAGGAAATGTCTATAACAGAAGAAAAACCTCGTATCTGTGTGCCTGACCTGCAATGTCATTTTTTCCCCTTTCTTACAATCTTTTAAAACTGCCTTTTCTGCCAAGCCAGTAAACTTACACTTTAGCCTTCAGACTTGTAGGCGTATGAAGCTGTTGTAACAGGAAGACTCATATATTCATTCTGTCGTTATCTTTACCTCCATTTCCATTCTGTTTTTCTCTTGTGCTTTCTCCTGTTTTTCTCAAATCCTGTGAATTTGTTGACCCCCAACCCTTTAGAAAAGTGTCTATCTCCTCCTTAGTTGAGTGTATGGATGAGGATGTGTGATTCTGCACAAACTTGTACCTAATATATAGATGTATGCATGCTAAAGCATAAATATGGAGTTGCCTTTCCCTACAACTAGTTTGAAATGTGTTGCTTCTATTATTTATATGTTCTATTTTTATCCCACTCATTTTCCGAGGAACTTAGAGTTTCATGAGTTCATGATGATTGTATCTTGTTATGAAGTTTATCTCGCCCATAATTCTGGTTGTTTGATTAGGTTGAAAAAAAAGTGACTTCTCTGAGATCCCTCCTGTCACCAACTAGCTGCATGATTCTATAGAGAATTAAATCAAGACCTCCCTGGAATAAATACAGAGTATTTATTATTACACTACACTAGCTTTAGAAAATAAGCTTGTTAGGGACATTATTGAAATGCTTTTTGCATATAATCTTTCTCCTGCAAATAAAATTAATATACAGAACACAGTTGTTCGTTTAATATATTTCCCAAGGGGAACTACTGTTTTATTTCAGATTTCCTTAGATTTTAGGGAATGCCTGCTTTGAGATCTATTCAAAGGCCCTGAATAAAATTGCATAAAAACATACATTTAAAAGAAAGATATGGTGATGTTTACTGTATTCTTTCTTGTTTTATTCACACATCACAACATGTTCTCAACATAGTATAACTCAACCAATTTTAGAATGTAGAGATACATACTTTTAATGCAAATTCATAAAATCCAGGGCCAACTAGGATTACAGTGGTCAAGCTGTAAAATTCATATTGCTATTCTCCTGTAATGCAGATAATGCTATGCTGTTATTTCAAACACCAGCAAGCTTTGTGTCCTTTAGCTGCACACTGGTAGTACAGAAGTACTCAAAGTTAACTATGCAATAATTTGCTTTACTAAGTACCTAAAATTCAATAATTCTGAACAGATTAAAATCTTCCAATATTTAAGGGTAGCGTTTTATGCTACCAATAAATGCAATGCACATGTCGAGTACAGGTAGTCCTCACTTAATGACCACAATTGGGACTGGCAATTCTGTCACTAAGTGACATAGTCGTTAAATGACTCGTTGTGTAATGGCAATAGATTTACAAGCTCACTTCTCCCATGGTCATTAATTGAGACATCGGATGACTACAACTTATGATTTTATTGTCAACTTCTCCATTGACTCTGCCTGTCGGAAGCTGACTGTGTAGTGTATTTGGAGCTCACGTGACAGTAGAATTCTGCAAAGTTCATAATTGCATGCCAGTTGCCAAACACCTGAATCTCAATCATGTGACTGAGATGATGGTTGTAAGTATGAGGTCTAGTCACACGGTTACTTTTTCAGTGCTTTTGTGACTTTGATTGCTAAACGGAGCAATCACTAAGCAATGTCTACCTGTACGCTGTCCAAAATCCACAGAAGTCAGCAACAGCTGTGCTAAAATAATGTTATCTAATTTTTGGTTGCAATCTGGGCATAGGTTTAGCTCCCAGCTCAATTGGGATCATTTAGAGTGCTGTCTAAATTCTTTCAGGTCTAACATTTGTTCTCAATGTCGTGTTGCACCATAAGTCCGGCATCACCAAAATGGAAACTCATATTTACACAAGCATCTTCTCCTATTGGCTAAGTTACTTTTTTTCCCCTGAGGGCTTGACAGTTCTGATTTTAACTGATGACCTTATTTCTTTTGAGGATAGGGCGTTGCATGAGAATCTGAAATGCTATTGTTTCTCAACCAATGCAATCGTGAGGATGGGACATGAGCATGTGGTGGCAATCTTTCAACAGCATACCAGGGACCTGAAAGTCCAATCAGACTGGCCACCATATACAAATGGTATGTGTTCTTATTTATCAATTTTATTGGCCACCTGTTGTGGTTCCGCAGCGTGATGCTAATCTTGCTGGAATTGAGTATGTCTAATAGTTTAATGAAAAGAAGGACTAGAGGTGACTTGATTAGCAGTCTTCTGATATCTCAGGGATTGCCACAAAGAAGAGGGAGTCAAGCTATTCTCCAAAGTACCTGAGGGCAGGACAAGAAGCAATGGATGGAAACTAA